>JACATO010001695.1:0-124977 GCA_018389105.1 Nautilus pompilius | reverse complement strand
CGAGAGAGGAGAGAGAGAGAGCGAGAGAGATGACGTCCACGTCAATATACAGAGAGAGCGAGAGAGAGATGACGTCCACGTCCATATACAGAGAGAGAGAGAGAGATGATGACCGTCCACGTCCATATACAGAGAGAGAGAGATGACCGTCAGGAGAGAGAGAGAGAGAGAGGAGAGAGGAGAGAGGGGTGGCGTCAGTACAGAGAGAGAGAGATGGAGGGAGGGAGAGATGGACATGCGGCACCCTCTTCCTGAAGAACGCAGTTGTCGAAACTCGATACACGTTGTTGGTGCAATGGCAGGGGACGTGAATCCTTGGAACCTGGGGTCATCGGAGAGCAGTACACGCAGTCAGTATCCGAGTAACTGTCTTGCCAGACGCGTCTTCTAACTTAAGCCCCACCCCAAGAGTTTTACTTCCATTAAACAGAACGGGGGGAGGAATTCGCAGGCGCGACATATCCCCTGTAGCTAACTCGGCGGAACTGACGTCAGACCGTTCCTCGGCTCATTTCCGTTGCAGAGCGATATCAGAAAGGGAACCCTTACGGTAAGTACATACTTGTTGTCAACCCATACAGGGGTTTTACCCCCCCCCATCCAATCGCCTAACTGTAGCTAAATTGTAAGAAAGATCCGTTAATCGGGCTGTGTGGCCCTTTCCCATTGTTACGGCACCGACTAAGCTACGCTAGCCGCTAATCTGCTTTATACACCTTGGTTACAACTCCTGTTGGGGTATTTAAAGTTACTCTACCGTCTCGGATGTCCAAGTTATTTCGACCCGCAGAGCTTTTTTATTCTTTTTTACCGAGAAAGGTCTGCACGATGATCCGTTTTCGGCAGTGCTTTTGTCGTCATTTATACGCTTTCCTCTTTGTGTAAATTCTCTTAACGGGTGTCGTATTAAAAAAAAAAAACACAACAACAACAAAAGAACCCGTAGTAGTTTTCTCTTTAACCCCACCCCACCCAGAATGCAATACGGATTAATATTTGCTCGTAAGCGATTATTAACCACTTACCTGTTTCGCAATATTTTCCAGTCCAACCGCTGGGACACTGGCACTTATTTGGTGAGACACACGCACCCCCGTTCCGACAGTCTTCCTCGCAAACGGCTAAAAGTAGAAGCAATAACCGAATATGACATCGGTGAGGGGGATTTACCTCGGAATGTCGGATATTAACACGCGGAGAGCTTGACGATGCTCTGCCTCCTGGGACTCGGCGACGATATTTGCTGATGCTTAAGAGTGATTCCGTATACATTCACTTTAAATGGCACCTGGTGTGGAATTACGTTTGCGTCGGCGAGGGCGAAGCCGTTTCGGTCTGCCAGAGCCACGCCTTCCTCAACTTTCCGAGCTCTCGGGGCTCGTGTCCCAGCAGCAGCAGCAACCGGCCCGGTGGGGCAGATGGTAGCGGGTTAGCTCCGTAAGGGGACCGTTGTTCCTGTACCGGGTTCGATCCCAGGTTGGGGTCGGAGGAGACTTGTCCGCTGATGATCGCCATAGCGTGAAACAGCTGTACGGCCTTTCCTTGGTGCCCGACTTAAGAGAGGGGTCCTTGGGGCCCACGGTGTCGGGGGACCGGGCCGCTTGTCGTTCGGCTCGACGAACATCTCTCAGTTACGAGGAGGATTCGGCATTTGGACATCCAAATCGCTTAGCAGCAGCAGCAACATCACAGCTGGGAACAAACATTACTAGAGGAATACGTGGGTGAACGCTGACGTCATCCCCACACAAAAAGAAATTTCGGGGTTCGGACGAGGACTTTCTTTAAAGAAAGTCTTGATTTTTGATTTACAAAAAACATAAAAGAAGAAAGGTAGCTCCCTTTAGAGCCGGAACAGAATCACGCCAAAGAGAAATCGCTCGGCATACTAACCCTGCATGCAAGCCGTTTCTTTTCTCGAATTCCGCGACCACCCGGAACAGCAGGTGTGCATCACCTGCCTGCTGGTCTCCACGTGGAAGGTTTCTCGGTAGGCCAGCTGATACACCACCCTGAAACGAGGACAAACAGAGAGCAATCGGAGCTTCTCTGGAGAGAACAGCTTTTGAAAGCTTTAAGTAAAAAAAAGAAGTCGGTTTCCCCCTATTTAAATACCTCAATTTCCCTTTTGCTTGTTTACGAATTCGCCGGTTTCGTATACGTGCAGGTAATGCTAGAATAAATAAGACAACAAAAACAAGGATCGAGTCAGGTGCCCGTTAAGTTATTTACCAACGTGCTTCGGAACACTTCGGACGGTGAACACGAGAATCATTTCCTGCTCGAAAATGTCTGTCGAAGCTAACAAAAATCTATCTAAGAATTTCCTGTTTTTATATATATAATTTTCTAGTGGTTAGCATTCCTGGATTTAAAAACAAAAAGCAATAACAGACCAGACCAGGTGTGTGTGTGTGTGAAAAGGGGGACATCCTTAAAATGCTGATGGTCACAGGGTTGGTATCTGGTCAAAGCAACATCGGTTTCGTTGGTCCTGCTGCTCTGCCAAAACCAACGACGATGACAGATCTTTGACGCACAGAAACCAACCAAAGGGATGATGCCCAATCGTGGGGTCACCCGGACGGGAAGTTAGAGGCAGCGCCAACACGGGCAAAGTTTTTCCAGGTCAGTGGTATTAGCTATAAGGCTGGCATCCGCCTCATCCTCCAGACTGACCCCCTCCTTTTTTTGGTGGGGGCGGGGGAGGGCTGGTAAAACAAAACGACAATTAGGCAGTCGTGGGGGTTGGTTATTTGCAAACCTCTGTCCAGACTTCGAAGTCTTGAGGGCATCTCGCAGAAGCGGAAGGAAGAAGAGAGAGGTGGGTCGTCAACCTTGATGACCAAGCATGTTACGGCGATCGAGCGGTGGCCGGGAGTTACCAGCGGAATCTCCAATCGCGGGTATCCGAGGAAATCCTTATTGAACTCTTCTGTTTGGATGTGGGAGGAAATCGGGGTGGTTGAAGGAAACCCAGGCAGGCCGATTACTGGTACAGAACAGCGAGAGGAAACCATGCTGCGGGAATTCGGCAAATGTGGTCGGATCCCGACTGGAACCGAACACGAACCCGGGGCCCAAATTAGCCCCGGTTATCGTCAATCAGCAGCAGCAGCAGCCCCATCCAAAAACAAGTGTCAACATTTAAAAGCCACAGAAGTGACGTTTTTCTTTCCATCTTTAAATCGCGGCTCCCGTTTTTCCCTTTCTTTCCCATTCCTTATCGTGACAGCCTTCATTTTATGTGGTGTTTTAATTTCTAACCACAAGCAGATGTATTTGCAATGTGTCAATTGGGCAACTCACCTGAACGAAGGACAATATCTGCCATCGGAACCGCACGGCTTGTCCGTCCGTTTGTAGACTGGTCGGCAGTACGTCTTCTTCCGCTGTACCGGAACTGTGACGAATCGTTCTTTGACACAGATGTGACGACTGAAACGGAACACTGAAGAATTCCAGTCCGACAGCATTTATTGGTTATCTCACAAGTTACCAGGGAAAACCAAGAGTGGGTGGTTCAAAATCGTGATCGGACCACACGAGGGACTTTTAATTCTTAATCAAAATACATCATCTCAGCATTAAAAAAGGGGGGAGACAACTCTAAATGTAAATGCGATGAACCATGTATCAGACGGCATGAAAGTTTAAATTCTACATGGAGCATTACTGACGATCATAAAGCTGGGTGCTGCCAAAGGAAAGTTATGGTGAAAGTAGGATTTACAGGAAGTTGTGCGCGAATTAGCTATTTGATAAATGGGGCCAAACAGGCGTAGCCGTGAAGTTAAAGAGCTAAGGATGGAAGAGGATAACGACACAGATGTAGAGAGGCTGCTAGTTCGAAAGTATACAGCAAACTCTTTTCTGGAAAAGCAGCCGGTAAATTCCTCTAAGAAAGTCAACATCTCAACCTCCGGATTGATGGACCGATTGGCAGCTAGAAAATGGTAACAAAAAAGAAGCGACGACTGGTCTAAATAACGTCAGAACTAGGTTTTTGGAGCAATTTTTAAATGCACTTTGGTTGGGTAAAGGAAGGTTTTCTTACTGGTAAGTTAGCTATTGATGTAATAGAAATGTACGGGGCATTCTCACGGAACCATCGCCTAACGCCACATAATTCTATCAGGGCATCGCTTGACATGACGGGGTTGGTACTGTAACAAGATGGTGACCCAAAGCGCGTTGCAAAGCTCAATACACAATAACGTTTCTAGCAAAGAATATGGAAACTTTCTCAATCTACAGAACGGATACCTAAAATATATATACATATATATGCATGAATTATTCCTTCGAAAAGTAGCCTCTTTTGACGTGCAATAAAATAATAAGAGACTTGAATTGATGACAGCATCGCTATATTTATAGTTCATCTGATCTTCCGTGGATTATATGCTGATTTCGTATGGAAGGCTCATAATTTTGAACGCCAGTGTGTGTTTGTGTGTCAGTAATTATTACAATTCTCTAATGACGTATCCAAAGCCATGAACCCGGTTTTTAAATATTTTTAATGCTTATTCGCAAATGCTTCACGTTAAATGCTTGTGATGATTTTTAAAACAATCATTGCTTGTAATTTGGCACGTGACTGCTCTAAACCCAAACACTTTAAAAAAAAAAGCACCAACTCTTATTCGCCTATGATCGTTTCCCAGTGGAACACAAGTGGAAGTTGACGAATGAGGTTTGAATATGATCAGATATAAGGGAGAAGTCATTTTAGTCGTTTTACATCCGCAGCCCCAAGTCACGCAGTGCTGTGGTAGACAGGACATTTTGGTATATCCACCTCTCGCGCTTTGGATGCGGTGCTGAAGTAAAAGCTGATGACACGTTTGTCGTTCGATGTCATGTTGATGGATAATAATAATAATATTAATAATGCTCCGAGCTTATCCCGAGCTGTATTTAGATCGTTTGAGTTGGCCTTGCTGTTTGGAGACACGGGGCTGTCCCTCCAGCCATCGTCGTTATAGAGGAGGAAGAAGAAGACGACCATAAAACATCGTCCACATATCATGGGTCTGTCAGATTCTGGTTCATAACTCTCGCTGACCGAAAAAGCTAACAGTTAAAGCAGCTTCTCCCATCCCCACCAACCATTAACACGCCGCTACCACCAACGCTGTCACCTTGCATAGCGCAACAGCCTGCGAACGGTTTATGTGATAAACTCGAACCGCGAAAACGAATAAGCTGTGCGACGATTCAGCTCAGTCTGGAATGTCTCACTCGGCCTTCTTTTTTTTTTCCTTTTTCTTCCGATCTCAGCCTCCGGATAACGGCGATAAGATGCGCTGATACACCTCGTTACCTTGCAATCACAGACGCACATTCGTTGACTGGTAATTGTCTCTATGATGTAGGCCTGCGCAAACCCAGTCGAGCTGCGGCTCGGCGATCTGAAACAAGCTTACGTCCAACACACCCGTTGAGCCGTCTCTGTCTCCATGCTCCGGTCGTGGCACCCCGACGATGCTCTGTGATACAGCTTTGGAACTAACGCGTTCGCACCTTCTACTACACGCGAAACTCCACGAATGTTCTTCGCAACGAAAAAAAAAAAAAAAAGAAATTCTGCAGGTAGCACGTTCGCACATGCATGACGTCATCAAGCACTTGTCGAACTCCTTCAGAGAATCTGTTAACCCCTGGGGCAGCGAATGAAATGGCATTATATGACATCATACCTCCCCCGGATGAGTGATGCGCTTCTAAAGAGTTTGTGTATGTATATGTAATCTCTTCCGAAACTTCAGTACTTTACTCATCAAATTTTGATGCCCCTTTTCCGGTTGATTTGACTACTTAAAAAAAAAAATGGTTTACATTTTAAACGACGTCACAGCAGAACTTGAAATTAAAGAAAATTCTTCACGTGGAACGAACTCGCACCTGCGACGACGACAAAGTTCAGATTTGTTCTCTGGACCGTGAACTCGGACTTTTCGCGTCCTATCTTTTCTTTTAGTCTCTTCATAAAGACGATTTGTGTGGCATCCTATCCTTTGCAGGAACCTTGATATCTTTTTTCGATTTCGCATACATTTTCTCCAAAACTAATCAATGATGTCATCAATCGTGGCGATTTCAGTAATTTATGAGGGAAAGCCAGCAATCGTATTGGAGAAGTGGATGTTGTCTGGAAACCGCGGTATGTTCGTGCCAATAAAGACGAAGGACAGGTTGTTTATTACGTGTAATATAAGAAACTTGGAAATTAATGTCATGCAGCAAGTCTGATTTTAAATTAACCTATAATGTTTCATCTTGTTGAAATTTTTATCAAGATGGGGGCTTTTTATGCTGTTAAAAAACCTCGATTGTTTACTGTATCAGTATTCAACTCTCTGCAGACTGGAAACAGTTTCAGCCGGTGATAACCTTGTGAGAAGTAATTAATAGCCGTCGCCTCCCGACTTGGCAGTATATTAAGGATAAGTGATTATTAGCGCCCAGACGTGAGACTGTGATTTGTTAACAGACTGGGAACTAACTCATTACCTCATTACGATCTACACCTGTTTGTTTTTGTTGTGTGTGTGTGTTTTAGTGGCGACGTTCAGCACTAGTTCGTTCCAGACGAGGTTTGAATGCTGAAAGACGTCTCGCAACATCACGGACACCTAGTACGCCACTTGTCACTCCGCCGTGTCTCGATCGGTAGGATTCTGGTTAGAGTCCTGGTTTTCACCAGAAGCAGCGTTTTACAGCGCTCGACTGTAGCCGCGACCCCGCCATCGCTGGAGGTCGATCGTTCACGAAGATAACTTTGCCACCTCTCGCTAGCGTTTCTCGCGAAGTCAGCGAGTACCTCACGTTAACTTAAAATCGCCAATGGTTCTGCTGAACGGACGGCTGGCAGGTCCGGCGGGTTCGGATATTCTAGGGGGTGGTGGGAGTTGGGGAGGGAGCCGCTGCTTCTCGTAGCGGCAGGAATCGACAAATCGGCCAAGAAGCCGGGAATGAGATTGCCTCCAAGGCTGAATGTATCTGGAAGCCGGACTTTGCAGCGTCTCCCTTACGGTTTAAACAGGAAGCCGAATCTCTCCCGCGCTAGATCGTTCAATTACCAATTAACCGTTCGTTTGTCCTTCTGGCTGCTGCTGTACCTCGGTGCGGATGTTCAGTCCTAGGTGTAAGAAAACCTGAATGCGAACAGCCTGCGAGGTGAACGGATATACAGCCACTGACTGAGATGCTGCAGTTTGATTCCGCCAAAGAGACGGATTCCACATTCGCTTGAGGCCTATTCCGCGACATCCTCGGAGCTCTATTTCAATAAATAAACAAAGGTGCATAGTTTGTTATGATATACGGAAATATATTTCACTTAAAAAAAACAAACTTTGTTTCTTTTATCTCATAAGTGTTTTTACCTGGCCATCGCCGTAACCAACCGTAGATTGGCAAAGTCGCGTCGCGGAGATCCTCCTCGGCTGTTAACGGTAGAGAGCTGAAACTCCGTTAAGGGCCGGCGTGAATTTTCTTTACCTGAGGTTCGGCTCTCGGAAAACAGCAGCCGTGATGAGGGAAGGTCAGACAGATCGGATTTATACCAGGCGATACGAAGACCATCCGAGTTTTGGAATGCATTCCCAGATGTCTGGCGCAACAAGCGCCACCTATACTCTGTAACTCTTTTAGCAATTAGTCGTACGTGTCGTTCTTGCTCACGGTTAACTGAAAATAACATTCCTGCGGGAGAAAAGCGATCCCCTGTAGAGAGAGAGAGAGAGAGAGAGAGAGAGAGAGAGATGAGGAGAGAGAGAGAGAGAGAGAGAGATGATGTCACTACAGAGAGATGACGTCGATAGAGAGGAGAGATATGATGTCGGTACACGGAGAGAGATGACGTCAGTACAGAGAAATGACGTCAACAGAGAGAGGGATAATGATATCGGTACACGGAGAGAGATGACGTCAGTACAGAGAGATGATGTCGATAGAGAGGAGAGATATGACGTCGGTACAGTGAGACAGAGAGAGCACAAAATATCAATGTCGTGAGAGCTGATCACTTGCAATACGGAGGAATGCTCTCCTCTCGCTGGATAGAACGTATCGATTTAATAGAACAACGATCTGCTCTATGAATCCCCTTAAGTTGCCCCGACCCGACCTAATCTAGAAGCTGTCAAGCTGCGTCGCCCTTACAACCGACTTGTATTCGGTCTGTGATCGATGGTCCCGCTAATGAATCAAGATAATGAAGTAAACAAAACGATACGACGAATAACTTTCATGCCGGATATATAAGTATAATTTTTCTTCGCTCCGAAACTGCTTTTAATTACCCGAGATCGCCTTTTAATGACTTCTATAAGAAAAATGTTATTAATATATATATTTTTTTAAAATCTTGGCTGACGACAAAACCACAGGCCAGAAGACGGACTGCTAGGTTATTAAAAAGCGTATTTTATGTGTTCAGAAAAGACATCTGGTTAGCATTTTAAAAATTAAAATATACCATACATCACGATGTACTGAAACGAGCCGTTTCGGTAATAGCCACCTTCGTTCAGATTTCCGCTCGTGTTATTACCTATTGATGGTGGGTAATGACTCAGAGCGCTGGGTGTTGGTGATTCTGGTAACAACAACAACAAAAAAGAAGATGGGGAAGAAGCGACGACATCGATTAAGCAGATGCACGCAAATTACGTAACTAATAACCATTTGAATAAGATCGGGTGTTTGGGCTGACAGACAGAAAAGACTACGGAAGGTTTTGAGAAAATAAAAACAAATATTTTTATTTTTTTTTTTAAAATGATGGTTACCATCCCACATTCCCATTCCCAGCCCGGCGCCTTGACAACGAATGCGAGAATCGATCGAACTGTCTGTCAAGCAATCGCTTTCGGTTCGGATTGACGGCGATGACGAAAGAAGACGGATATCGCGAAGGTTTGAAAAACCACCGCGCATTTCAAAACAAGGCCTACTTAATATTCCAGGAAGTGCAAAGCAAACGACAAAAGTTGTAGTTTTCTTGTTGGATACCGACATCTGTCGAATGACGCCACCCTGTGATTCAGTAGTATGATGCTAACAATGAAACCATCAGTAAGATGCAGCAAGATACGGGATATTTAAATACATTCTAAAAGCCATTAAAACTTAAGAACTCTGTAAAATATAGTACAGAGACTCGACTTAAGTAAACGGACACCCCCCCCGAGAATCAATTAGGTCTTTGCAGTCTCGCGTCAAGCACCTGACTGCAAGCTGTTAGAAAACAGGTAAAAGACTGGAAGCGTCAGTCTGAAGACGGGAACTGCCAGACTTTGTAAGTAAAGTACATAGTCGAGCAATGTGAAGTTGGCAGAAGCTAGCGGGAAATCGCCCAGCACTGGATATTCCGCTGTTGACTGTTAACAGCGATTGTTCAATTCAAGATAAGCTATAAGACAACCGTTCATGTTCATCACGAAGCCAACAGAACCAAAACTTTGTGATGTAAAGCGGATTGTGGAACCTAAATTCCGACTATGGGACTACGAACGTCGCAGGACGTATGCAGTAACCATGGGATGTTCTGTCTGCAGTATCTAGTACCACGTTGGCGAAACGCAAATTCTCTTCATCCTACACAATGTCAACCGTCGATTGCAGTGGGTAAAGCAGATGCTATTAGGCCTTTTTCTCCTGCCTTGTGGAAATGTCATTGTACACCCCACCCCATTAGTCAGGTTTTAACATCCTCCCCAAAATGGTTGTGCGTAGGTGTGGCGCCGTATAGTATCGAGCCATCTGTAGGCTAGAACAAAATACGGCGGTCTGTCTATCGCGATGCCAGAGCTTCCATTTGGGCTACCGGACAGTCGCGACCGCTGGTACTTGAAGCATATGTACCGTCTGCCTATAACATCGATGGTGTCCGAGAGGGGGTCTTCTTCCCGTCTAGGCAATTGGTTGACTATTCCAAGAAGGCAGGGGAAGAAGATGGTTTCCGTGTCCAAACCGCTCGAGCGACGCGACGATAGAAAAGTTTGTCGGGGCATCACAACTCTGCCATGACCCGACGGCCACCCGACGCTGAACCCTACCAAGCACTTGTGGTCTACGGTCCACCGATTCCCGAGTGTCCCGGTAAACCCACTCCCGAAGACTCCCTCGTACGAATTCTCTGCAACACCGCAAAACGGGATCGCCTGATTTCACCGGCACGGCTCGCCTTACCACGAACCATCATTAACCCTTCTATTCCCACGCGTCTTCGTATGGGACTGGGACAATCAGGCATTTTGTTTCTCTCACAAGAACGCCTACCTATTCACACGCCGTGCACTGTCTGGCAAAATAAAAGAAGAAAAAAAGGATACCACAGGTTGTTTAATCTTTTACCCGGTATCTAACCCTGAAAAGAGCATAATTCCTTTTTTTGGGACCGGAAGGACATTTGGTTCCCTCAAGCGAGGAGACAGAACTGCGCGGTGATTGGATGTGACACGATATCGTAATCTACCGGCGCGATGTTATCTGGGAAAACGTTCGTAACAGGAAACGACTTCCGCAACCAGTCTCGCACCAAAACCGGAAGGAGGCCCCTTCTTCTTGCCGTTCATATAATAAAAAAAAAAATGGTGTGTGGGGGGGGAGTCTACTTGAGATTAGGGTTTTCTTAGAGGGTAGTGTGTGTGTGTGTGTTTTATCTTTCTGCCGGGGAAAGATCGCGATAAATCGCTATCGGAACCGAACGCGTTAACGGGACTTGTCTGTCACTTAAGGGCAGAAATTCTGGGAAGACGTACACAGCGGATCCTTCTGGTCTCACGCGGACTTTTATAATAAGTTCCACGTCGCCGTTCGCTGGGACCCACCCACCACCCCGGGAACACGAGCCAGGCGGCGGCGGCGGCCGGTGGGGGGAGGGGACGATTGGGGCGTATCACCGGAAACTAACATCAGCACGCAATTTTCCGGTGCGCTCAGAAGTTCGGGCGCCCTGACGAACTTACCGATAGTCTTTAGACGTGGGAGGGGACTGGAATGTCAGGGACTTTGTTTTTTCTCCGTAGAAACAACATTTTGTAAAATCTCGGGTTTCAGATCGCCCATTTATTTGCGTCACAGCAGCCAAATGGCTTTCAATAGCTGTATTGGAAATAATTATGAACACACCCTGTATACGCACCAGCATGGAGTGACTGCAGCTGAGAGACGAATACAATACATAAACAATGCATACAGGAAATATACAAAAATGAATACGTTTTCAGCGCATTCGGTGTGTGGTCCATTTGTTTTTATAAAGAGCGTGATGGTCCCTTGTTTTCGTGATTCCGTACAGGTTATCAAGGTATCCCTTCGGCCCCTTTACGTTCCAGACAGCTTTTCACTCCAATGGCTGTCTTGAAAGATGAATCTCCCCGCCCAATGAGATGCCTTCTTGAGTGAATAGAATGATGGACGAGAGCCTGCCCGGCAGTCAGTGTTCCTTCGATTCTAGGCAAATCTCTAACGCCCTCGGCTGATAAGCAGCCCCACATCCGTATCGCTCCGCCGCCTCCATGCTTCAGTGTCTGTTGTATGCTGAACATTTAAATACATTCTCTAAAAGCCATTAAGAAAAAACTTGAGAGGGACTTTGACTTCGACTCCTTCTCAAAGATGAATCGGCTGCGATCTTCCGCACGGAGTAGACCTCGCGAGCTAAGTCTTTGATTTCTATTACACTTATCGCGTGACATTTCCTTCCGATGATCACTGGTATCCACCACACAACAATATCAATTACTTTTATAGTCCGTCTGATTTCTTGCACGACGACCAATCACAGCGTATTGCGTCAACACGTGACTGTACCTCGGAGCGCTTCATTTGTACACGTGACACGCCCGATTCTATCACGTGTTATTGAGATACTATAGCCAGCATTTGTCTCTGCTTAACGGCCCTGTCCCAGGAATAAAGGAAAAAGAGATTTTTATTCTTTTGAATGCCATACCCATTATTATATGCCATACCCATTATTATTATTATTATTATTATTATTATTATTATTATCGAGTAAGTAAAACTGGTAGAAGTATATTAAAACAAAGAAGCATCTTTATTTAGTGCTTTTTTGCTCTTTTTCTTCTATTTTTAGTTTAAAAAAAGGGAAGCAGGAGTGGGTTCTGTTACTCTCAGCAGTGGTCAACAAATTAGACCGACCCGCGACACTCTATTGCTTGCGTGTTGACCTGCGGGTGGAGTTACCAGCACACACACACACACACACCACACACACACACACACACACAAAATTCCAATCGAATTTCTATCGTATCAAACCGACACAAACATCCGACTCTTTTTTTTGGAGGGTCACATGATTAAGAAAGCGAATCAACTACAGGTTAAATTGGGGAGAAAACCCCTCGTGGATTGTTGGTGCTAAGTGCAGTAAAGGGAAAATTAAATTAATTTTTTTGTCATTATTCTTTCAGCTTCTATCGAAGACAGAAATCAACAACAATCAACAACAACAACAACCACAACAACAACACTAATAATAATAATAATAATAATAATAATAATAATAATAATAATAATAATAATAAAATCGTAGTTCTATCGCAGTATCATTATCAGACTACTATTTCCCGATCCCCCTTCGCAGCGCCCCTCACTCTGTTTATACTGGTCCCGATCAGAGCTCAGTAAACGACGGCTGTTTCAGCATTCGCATATTATTTTTTTTTCCAGTTGTCTCCCTTGTACCACACGTTCAAGAATACGCCGCCCCCCCCCTCTCTCTCCCCCACCAGCTTGCTGGTTTTCAGCGCAACTCGTGCGAGGTTCCTGGTCTGTGTCCTACGAACGACTCGTTTCACTCACCGTAACTTCAAGGTCGTTAAGCAGCTGGATGTAGGCGACTAAGTAATTACATATCCATAAGAAATTCGCTCAAAGCTAAGCAGGAAGCCGCAACCGCGGCTTATATAAAAAGAAAACCTTTAGCGGTTCTATATAAATCTCTCTTTTCTTTTTTTTTTCAGGGAGGGGAAATTATTTTAATGTAATCTGGAGAACCCCCGGGGAATAAAGAAAAGTAGCAAAAGATTTAAAAGGAAAACAACAACCTGTTAATTTTGAGAAGCGTTCACACGAAGCAATTTCTTATGAAGGTCACATGACTAAGTAACGCGAGGGGAGTATGGCGGTTACGGGAAAAGAAACTCCTGTGATTTGCGCGCAACGGGGAATCACCGACCGGGGTCTTCTTCTTCAGCGATGCCTGATATCAACTACACTGCATTCCAAAAGTGAGCAACGCGATTCTGGATTTCTACGTCAGACCCGCCGTGCAAGTGGAGATAACTTTTACTGGGCGGCGGCGGCACGTACAGATATGGCACCAAATATGCCCAAGACCAAACCAGTATCTGTATGATATGAGAGGCAGGTTCCCCCTTAGCTAAATCCTTGTTAAGAATGTTTGAGATGCTTTTGGAAGACGTGTTGCCTTTCAATGGACTTTAATGTGTACTACTTTTGTTGATAGGTTTACGACAGGGAGAACCACGTCTCTCCTCCTGTTGACCCCCCCTAGTTCATTTTCCTCTCCATTCTCTGTGTAGGTCTATCCGCCAGATTTCCAATATTGGTGGTCTTCCATTCGGATTGCCCTCCCCCGGACAGTGTGTCCTCTGCTTGTCGGGCAACGGTTCATTGGCAACAGATGTTTGTTGGTAAAACTTGGTTTGGGGGCTCCACGATGTCAGGGAAGCGACCAATTGCTGTCAATGTCGTTCAGCACGATTCTTGCGGTAGCAAAAACGTGAAGGAATTCTCTGATCGTCGTTGAAGGTCGAGATCGGCACTCCCGCCCTCTTCATCAACCGCTAGCAGCCGGGGATTGTGCTCCAAGATGCCAAAGCCTGGCCAGGAGTTATCTCAGGCTTCTTACAGCCAACAACAAGGCGGTGGAATAAACCGGCTGGGCCCCCCCTAGATCTGTCGGCCATTGAGTATCACAAAAAATTTTTTTTTTTCTTTGTACGCTACTGGTGAACTGTATGAGTTCCCTAGGAGGGCCCCCCTGCCAAGAAATGGTCACGTCAATCTTTGCACGACTCTTTACTCTCGTGACGTTGTTCCTCTATTACAACGAAGTGCATCGGATAATTTGATAAGGGGGAAAATGTTTTCCACGCTTCTGACCCGCTTTGCGCTTCTTTTTACAAGTGGAATTTAACAAATTTAAAGTGTGATAACGAATTCCAATATCCCTAAATTTGTATCAGGCATGTATACATATATAAAGATGCAAGCAAGTCAACAGAAGCCTTCGATGAGACGTTTCTCGGATTTCAGCAGCAGCCTTCGCTAGGGCGAAGCGGGTCGTGATGCTAAGAATCCAAAACAGGTTATCAAAGACCGAACTTCCCCCCAGTTGTTGGGATCTCAGATGCTAATGTAAAGATTCCATATGAAGGCAACGGATAGATGGACAGCGGTGCACCGGCTGGCTCGAGAGTGGGCAATTTCTGCAATGATTTTTGATAAGGTTTAACTAACAAGGGCAAAATTCTATGGATTCCAATAGAATGCCAAACCGTTTGATGGAGGAGTTGTAAAGTAATTTAAGGAAGCATAAATAAGTGCAATGCTCTGAAGCTTGTGTCATTCGGTGTACTTGTGAGACCTCGGAATTAAAGCCCCCGTTTGATACAAACTGTTTTGTATTTAATGTAGTGAAAGCGACGCTAGACTGGTTTTCGGTTGGGGGTCTTGGAACGGGAAGCGTCGTCATGGCAGCCCGCGATCACTGAGACTCCACTGTAGAACTAAGCTATTCTAAGAATGCTGTAACCTAAACAGAATAGCCTTCTGTTTCATTTCATTGGCAACATTAAACATTTTACACGGCTTCTAGAGAGAAAAAAACGTATAAATATATTCTGAAATACGTATCTGCTTAATTCTGGAAGTGGAAGAATATATAAACATCAGGTTTACAAGCTACTTTCTTGTGTTTTCGGTAGAAATCTTATATACACATACTCTTGATAAACAACAAGAAACGAGAATGTCTATATTGTCTTGTACTATTTTTTCCTACTTAGATAAGAAATACTATTTAAAAAAATATATTCAAATTTGATTGATGATACAAACCATATCCTTTCTTTAAGCATTCACGTGATACACTGGGATACGGTACATCGATCGTTCCCACTGAAACCGCGAGAATTTATATACATAATATTTTTCAGAAACAATTCGTATAACGTTTTCTTTCCTAGTTTCCATGTTGAGTCGCATTTATCAGGCCACTGCTGTTCAGTTACCGAAAAGACGCCGAACGGGTAGGTGGTGGGGGCATTCCAGAGCCTCGTGGAAAGCAGAGATGCTGAAAATATTGTCAGGCCGTTCGTGACTGTAAAGACGGAGGAAAGTACTGATGCAATTTGGCCACACTGACCAAGAGAAAAGGTTTCGTCTGTTAAGCAGGTTATGATTATTTCGCGGAATAATACCAAGAAAAACAGAAAGAAATTAAGCCCTTGGTCGATAACCCGGCAAGGTTTACCAGTCTTTCTCGAGAGGAATACTGTACTGGTGCCACAGCTGAATTAAACAGCCATCCTTTTTCAAATTATTCAAATTTTACTTGGCACCTAAATTATATTCATGGGAAATAAATAATTCCGTAATTTTCGTTGCTAAAATAGAAAGAACCGGTGGTAGACAGCTTCGTGTTGCGTTCGTAAACTGAGTGTTTGTTTGTTGTTGTTTTAAACTTATCGGGCTGCACGACGTTTCAGACTTCATGTCTTCATCGTCTTCTGCTTGGCTAGGTTCGGAAATGTAAAATTGGCGAAACTGTCGGTCGGTTGGTCGTTTACCAGAGGCGTTTAGTAGTCAGTGGCCGACGATTAACCGGTCTTATTATGGTTACCAAAAATTTAATCTGCGGGCAGTAGAAGCTGGTTTTGATTTCTGTGCTTAAATGCCATTGGATACCTCTTATAACGTCGTGTTCTCGAAATTGTCAGCCCCGCAGGCCATCGCCTGTTGTTGCTGTTGCTATTCTAGCTTAAAGGACGCAGTCCTGGAATTAATGCAAACAATAAAGGCAAACACGTGATGCCACCAGTGCCACGTGTGGAAACATTTAGTATTCAACGCCTTGGTATTTATTTATTTTCTCTGTCTTGCGCAAGAATGCCTGGTGATGCTGGAGACAAGAGGCAACAAGCTTGGGGAAATATAGACAGTTTAAGAGGAGTTTACATAGTCGCGGTTTAGCTAAATCTGGAGCGAGAAACGGGAGGAACTCCGGTGATCGGGCAGTCGTCTCAGACGTTCATTGAGGAAAACTATGGTGGTCCGGGGCAGAAGTTATCAGTGAGCTTGGAAAAACCAGAAATTAACTTCACGGTGGATCTGTAAACAAAAGCTTCTCCCCGCTGCTGTAAAGTATAAAGTATATTCAACACCTCCACACTAGAGAGTCTGCTAAACTTACCAAAAAATAAAGGGTTAAACAAACACGAGACTGGTTGAGTTGTGCACATGTAGAGAGAGAGAGAGACAGAGAGATGACGGACGTCAATACAGAGAGAGAGAGAGATGACGTCAGTTGAGAGAGATATGACGTCAATACAGAGAGAGAGAGAGAGAGAGAGAGTGAGCAATAGGCTGACAGATGCCTCAGAGCTACCGTTAACAGTGTATGTCCCCACTATTTACCATTTCAAGGATCACGGAACAAATGACCGACAAGATCAGCGCACAGGCTTGGCGTGCTAACTGAAGACGCGGGTCTGACGGGGTAGGGGGCGAGAATGTATCTCTATTTGAGCGCGGTAACTTCTGTAAGTCGGGATCTACAGAGCTCTGCTAACGCCAGTGATGATGATACCTGTTCTTCATGTGATGCCTCACATCTGTGTAATTTCTCACCGAATCGGAAAACCCCTTTTGTAAGAAGTTGGCGCTGAATTCTCTCACCTTCACGGTGATTCTTAAGGTTAATTAGCTGGATCTAACTCTCTCTGAAAGCCCTTTCGCTCTTCTCCGGCGCAATCTTGTATACTCCCTAGCAGGAGTCACGTGGTTTGACTTTAATGGCGTCACCAATTCCTACAGATATATATAATATATATATTTTTTTTTTCCTCGGATACCATTGTGGTACCGAAACCAAGATATCGAGCGGAGAACCTTATCTTTCGAGTACTTACCGATATGCAGGCTCTGGTTACAGGTGTTCGTTGTCATGGCTTTGATGACTTACTGACCTGCACATTTCAGCACTTCCACTTGGGGAGGTTACTTCTCTCTCTCCGGAGGTCTTTTCAAGCCCCGCCCTTACTTAATGGCCTGGCCTCTTGAATGTCCCATCTCGGTGTCTTTTATCGTCATTGTGCAAGTGTTAACAGTACACTCTGCCCGCGGTGCGGACTCATATGACGATCTATTAGATCGTGCGTGAATTAGAATTATATGGACAATCGTGACGCAAAGTGGATGAATCAGAAGACGAAATCACTTTGAGTACAATCCCCCCGCTATGCAGAGTTCCTCTGAGCTGTGGACACGGAGGCAGGTATTGACGATTTTAAAGGTGTTACTGTGCGTGCTTCTGCTTGTTGCATTGTTTCTGAGCAGGAAAAAATTAAGAACAATAATAAGCGGAGCAGATGAGTTGCCGAAAAGTACGTCGTCAAGTGTTTAACGGCGTAAATCGTGGAGGAGGTGGAATTCAAGCTTAATGTGAACTTCCAAGAGGCGAGTTGGCAAACTGGTTAGCACAGAAGGGAGACTAGACGCTCGAAAGCACAAGCAAAGTCTCTCATTAAGGATGCGTCTAGAAGTCGTTTTGTCATCATCTTATCGAGAATCCCTTTAAAGCCATTCCGAGCCGAGCAGAGAGACTGCGAATGTGTGCGCGGTCCTGTGAACGTATGTGAAAATATTTTAAATTATGTATTGATAAAATCACATAAACTTGCTTATTGGTTAATTTTTTGTTTTTGTTTGTTAACCAGTCTCCACAAGGGAGACTATCCTAGATATAGAAGAAGCTGGCGGCTCTAGTGCTTTGCTCACGGATCTAGCTGCTAATGAGAAGTCAGTGCATGCAGACTTTTTCAATGATTTTGAGGATCTTTTTGGTGATGATGATGATGTAGCATGAAACAACATCTAGCAGAAATCTGCTATTAAGTCAGTCTGCTGATAACTGGTTCCACGTGGAGATTATTAAGGGTCCACGTAATGGTTCGCTGGTGGACGGCAGTGGACTACAGAGGGCCCGAGCTTTGTGTCTCCCGGTGCCTCCTTTGGTGGCTACGTGGGCGCGCGGGTTCGACCTTATTATCTGCCCACTGACACTCTAAACACTCTCAGTAATTTGGCTGGTCTACGTCTCAAAGGGTAAAATAGAAAAAGGCCACGTTTTTTAATAACAGAACCTGCGCATAACGTCGGGCTCAAGTAACGGGCACCTGACGCTACTTGGCTGTATCGCTGATGAATGTTTCAGCGACAGAAAACTGTGGCCGGATAAAAGAACGTTTCTGGCGCGGGTCGCAGACCTTGTGATCTGATGGCGGGTCTCTCTCCATCATGAGCTCTGGCCTGACGCCGATTTCGGAATTCCTTGGCTCCAGATAGTGTTGTTGTTTGCCTGGTCCCTCAAGTGTTCGCTGGCTGAATGGTAAAGAAAGGAGCTGACCGCACGGTTCAGCGCACTTCCAAGCACGGTGCGATCGAGTTTTGTTTCCGATTAAGATAAGCGAGTTTGGAGTGACAGAAGGAAGATTAGAGTGGAGTGGATTGTAAAGCTACCGTGGTGAAACTGGCCAAAAATTTGGCTACAACGCAGTGAACTACCCGGTGTACGGGTTCTCTGACCAAAATCCCTGCGAGACACGGTTTATTACTGTTACTGTTCTATTGGAAAACACTACTTAACAAACTTCGATTGCACCTGATAATAACAAATTTCTGATATAAAATTATAGCGGTGCGATCAATCATACCAGCTTTAATAAAAGGCCTCTTGGGCTGACAAACTACAAGGAAGCAGATGTTTTTTTCCGGGCTTTACCAAACATTCCACTGTTCCAAAATGTTTTTTCAATGGCTTCTTCCTTGTTTCGGATCCAAGTTCCATGAACTCCTTTCACTAGATTCCGTGGTTACCAGCAAGTGGTAGGAGTCGGATTCCAGTCTCTCTCTCTGTGTACTGACGTCATATCTCTCTACAATGACGTCACATATCTCTCTCTGTGTTGGCGTCACATATCTCTGCGCTGATGTCATATCTCTGTAATGACGCCACATCTCTGTATTTACGTCATATCTCCCTATACTGACGTCATATCTCTCTACAATGACGTCACACATCTCTCTGCACTGTCACATCTCTGTAATGACATCACATCCCTGTACTTACGTCATATCTCCCTATATTGACGTCACACATCTCTCTGTTGGCGTCACATATCTCTCTGCGCTGATGTCACATCTCTGTAATGACATCACATCCCTGTACTGACGTCATATATCTCTACAATGACGTCACACATCTCTCTCTGTTGGCGTCACATATCTCTCTGCACTGATGTCACATCTCTGTAATGACATCACATCCCTGTACTTACGTCATATCTCCCCTATACTGACGTCATATCTCCCTATATTGACGTCATATCTCTCTACAATGACGTCACATATCTCTCTACGCTGATGTCACATCTCTGTAATGACATCACATCCCTGTACTGACGTCATATCTCTATAATGACGTCATATCTCTCTGTAATGGCGTCATCTTTCCTCTCTCTCTTCACGCACTTATTACTGCCAGCTTTCACTCTCTCTTTCGTGATGAAAATAGCTGGCCCCTTGCGAACTCTGTCATGCAAATCACCCCCCCCCCTCACACCCCTTACGTCGTCAGCAACAAATCGACGTGCACCGGATAGCACTTTTCCTAGACAACCGCCGAAACGAAACGATTGAAAAACAAATGTTTTTTTTCCGGATATTTTTTTAATAATTAAATCACTTAATAAAATTTGGTCTGCTGTTAGACGTCCACGAATTCTGCTTATATCAAGTTAACGGGAGCTACTCGGACGTTCATCAGTGTCTGGACTCCGTCACACGGAGAGTGTCTTAAAAACGAGATTCCGTCGGGGTAGCCATTTGGCGCATGCGCGGCTTTAGGATCGAAGAGTAGCGGTAGCGGCTTGCAAAAAGGCTGCATTGTTAAGACCGATGTCTTCGCTCGCGATGCACTTCCGATAGAGAATGTTTTATATATTAAAGCTATTTCTACCATTTTACCTGTGTTCTTCAGACTTTCAGCGGCGATGTGTTGTATTACGGCGAACTAAAATCACACACACACACATATATATATAAGCATTTTCTTCGTCTTTAAATTTAGAAAACTTACCGGGGTCTGTCAAGCAGTCAGACTGACCCTATTATCATCAGTCGGTACCGCTTAACGTATTAATGGGCAGCGCCTTTACTAAATCGTCCCCACCAGTTGCTGAATTTCGAATTGTCTTCCAAAAATTTAACTCGCTAGCGCCTAAAAGCTAGCTAGCTTATTCTTCTCTCTTTTTTTTTTTTTTTAAACTTCTGTCTAAGACGGACCGATCAGAGTTAATAGATGTGTTGTGCTTCTTACGCGATTACAAGGATAGGCGGAGCTCTCCATCTGCCCATCAGCTGCAGTCACCGCCCGAGCCCTAAGATCGCTTACGACAATTACTGATCTCGGATTTAAAAAAAAAAAATTAATAATAATATAAAAATAATAATAATAATAAATAATAATAATAATAATAATAATAAATATAATAATAGTTTGACCCGTGAAAGCTGTTTCCCGTCCAGTCCGAGGAAAAGCAAAAACGTCAAAACACTGCGGTTAACCCTCTTAAACCGTTCGGTAAAATTCGTCCGGCTCACGTTTATGTTGTTAAAAGCTCATCCGTACTCATCAGCTGTGACGTGAGAGCCGCCGGCTGGCTGTCAGTGGAAGTGATAACTCAGCCCCAAAATTTAAAGGTAACCGATAGCCCGCATTGCTATATATATATATTTTTACACTAATTTTAAGAAAAGTAAAAACAACAACGAATATTTTCACGCTTCCGAATGTTTTGAAGATTTTGCAAAATTTTGAATGCGATCGCAAGTGAGGCGGGAGGAGAGCTGTGTTTCAGATCTGGATAAATACGAGTATCTGCCATGAACTTCTGCGAGCCGGCCAACGACTTAAACCGCTCTGAAACCGTTGTTCTGGTTCGTGTTTAAATTCTTTTCTGAGAATCAATTTCCCATTCGTTTCGATCTAGTAATTAATATCGATATAACAGTAAACTGGTGCGATCGCCGCTGACAGGGAAGATAACTATATTCGAAAAGCAAGGATGTTAGATGGGCCATAGAAATACTGAAATTCAAGATGCCCCTTTCCCGTTCCCCAGAAGGACGAATCACAGCTGGTTTGTTGTTTACATATATTGTCATTTTCATATACATTTTAAAGCTGTAGTGTTATCAACGTAGAAAGGAAAACTTGTTCCGCTCGGGGCCAGATTAACTCGTGGAACAGAAAAATCGCTCATCTTCTTCTCAGCATCTGAGTTATCGTTCCCACTACACAGGTTCTCGTGCGCGGCAAGCGCCTGACGTCATTAAAACATGCGGCGATTACGTCAGAAGTAGACCTCAGGGGTGTTACCAAACGGACAGAAGACCAAATGGCTTTATATATGTATCTCTATTAGATTGGATAGGCGCACTGCTGCCAGATGATGAGCTTCTGTCTACATACTTTTCTAAATGCTCACCCGGCACAGCAAGTATTTCTCCACTACGTTACAATGGGCTTTACCAACGTCTACGGCGCTCGTACCCGAAAAAGAAGTTACACAACTTCTAATATCTTATAGAGTTAACTATCCAGGAAATGCGGCTCAGTGGTGAGCGAGTGTGTTGGCTTCAGGACCCCTAAGGGGTCCTGGGTTCATTTCCTGCTGCTGGCACATTGTTGCGAACCTTGAGCGAGGTACTTTACTGGCATTGCTCCAGCTGCTGCTGCTGGGGAGTGGCCGGTGTAGGAACTCGGACAGAGGAACCAAGGATGGCCGGGGGGGGCTCTATAGCAGCGACAGAGGGCGAGTCTCCTATGACGAGGAGAAGTCAGAAGAATAAACCGCTGCTGAAGACGGATGCACCGGGCCAGAGTGCGCGTGACGACGGTGCAACGCATCCCCACTCTTACGAGATGAGTGACCGAAGATGATAAAGTTAACTAACTTTGGACATAGAGGTGGCCGGTTGTTATTGTTATTACTCCCCTGTACATTGTATTTTCTTTTTTTTTTTATTAAAAAAGTTCACAGTGTCTGCCTTCCTAGCTGAGGAACATTATCACGGCTGCTTTCCAGACGTCCGATCAACCCCATGAATGGCACATCTGTTCCTGATTTGATTCCAACCCCCACCCCCACTTAAGGGTTCCGATTCTTCTTCCACGTATAAAGCAGATAGGATCTTTCAAAGAGGAGATTCGGCTAACCCTTTCTCTGCTCAAAATCCAACTTCGTTTAGATAGGCCCGAGGCGCTTCGCCAAAAACTGATTTCTTCGCGTTGACGCGAGTCGCGCACTTATCAAGTCAAATGTTCTGGCGAAATAAAGACTTTTATCGGCCCCAAACACCACCCCCCCATCACGAACACTGCCAGTTCTATCCGGAGTACTTTATCAGCGGGTTTCTAAGAGTTGCCATCTAATTAAATGCCGACGACGCTAACCATAACATTACCTATGTACGACCACCGCCATCTCATTCTTCCTCCATCTATAAGCCTATTCACCAGATCGTACATAAACATATGATATGATTGTTAGAAAATCCACTTACATGAGTTACAAAAGTTTCTTTCTGTTATACTTTCTCTCGTGTGGCTTTATAAAAATCGAGATATATTCCTTTATGCTTGACAGCTCATATCCATAGTTTTTCTATTTCGACAGACCGTGTCTGTAGCGGCTGGTACACTCACGGAAAACCAATTATCGACCGGACAATGGAGACCCGCGCGACTGCCTGACGAGACTACCTGACCGACTGATTATTGTTACCTGCGAGATTAGTTTCAGCGACAGGTACCTGCCGTTTTGCTTCGTTGTCCACCTTTGTTCTCGGTTCGTAATGAAGTGGCGAGACGGCGAAGGCCAGAATACTGACACCGACCTACGCGGGTGTATATATTTGCTCGGTCCGCCGGCCGGCTCGACGACTTGGATATGCCTGCCTCTCGCCAGATATGAGATTATTTAGTCTGCCGAGGAAATATGATTCGGAAAACGACACAGCGTATAGGAGGGGAAGAAAACAAAACACACACACACACAGCAACGATATTTAGACATTAAATTCCCGGTTAGAGTTTCAGAGAAGTTGGAAAAACTTTTGACGTCTTTAAGTCATTGATTAGCGAGTATAAAAAATCCAGTCATATATACGTATATTCTACTGAGAAGACGACACTTGCTCCACTTGTCCGCCATCTGAAGAGAGCACAGTATTGTTTTAGCATTTACCTTCGAAACAGACTGACCTTTTAGCTTACGGAGATAAAACCAACAGATTGGGTTGGGTTTACTGGCCTTTATGGAGAAATACCAAAGTTTATTAATTAACGCTGCTCAGAAGAACAAACTCACCAGCTGGGAAAACAGAGCTTTCTCTTTCTGAAAAAAAGTGAATTTCGTTTTTCGCTCTCCTGCCGTCACCTCCTCTCGAACACAAGGACGGTTTGTGATCTCTCAACACGTTAGACGCCATTGGTAATAATAATGATAATAATAATAAATACTTAAAGCTGATTTACTTAATATTTCTCGGGTTAGAAACCCGCCCAGCATGGAATGGTTTTGGAATTAAAGATGGTCTTAAAAACCAGGAGCGGATGGCACGATGTTCATTTACAAAGACTGCAATTCCGGGAAAGTTCCACAGATCTTGGATACTGTTATTAAGTCGTGAAGCGGTGCGACGGAATTTTCGCTTCCTTTCTGACAAAGCGGCCGCAGTAGCTCGATTAAGTCTTAAAAATGGCTGGGCACAATTTTTTGAGATTCTCAGTTGTATTAAAGCGCACAGAAGCAAATGACGAAAGAGCAGGTGGTTTGTATACGAATAATCGTGTCAGTGAGTTATGAAAGCAGACCTGATCACTTACTGAAGGTCACACGAGAAAGTAGGGGCTCGGCGGGCGCCTCAGTCCAGATAGCAAACCTGTTCCGGGGGGGGGGGGAGCACCCTCAGATTGTTGTTCCCCAGCTTATACTTTATGATGGAACTCGAAATGGCAGTGTTACTTTCATGCAAGCCATCCCATCTGTTCCCGGTATTCTTCCCGTGACGAAATAAAACTGATATCTCGCATTCTGTGTGTTTACCAATTCACGTTTTCATGCAGTCAGGCAGTGAAACAGCCCGCTTAACTTCTGTAATGACTCTCGTGCAGCGCACTAAGAATGAAAGAGAGCGAGGAGACAGAAAGAGGGATGATGCCAAGAGAGAGATATGACGTCACTAAAGAGGGGAGGTCAGTACGGAGAGATATGACGTCACTAAAGAGGGGAGGTCAGTATCGAGAGAGAAGTCAAAAGGTAGTTCGAATCACTAGTAAACGCCTATGTACTTAATTGAAAAATTACAGACCTTTTCTGAAAATTTTCAGATAAAAACATTTGCCTGTAATTAAAAAGGGTTTGGAGTTAGGCAGCGATGTCACGGGTCTGGTGTTGGCACAATTTTGTCTACACACACATGTACGACCTTAATGAATGCTATGCACTGTCTGATGTTACCTTTTCGATATACAGTACGGTTTTACTATAGTGTACGCTTAAAGGAAGTTTCTCAGCTACAATTCAAATACAACAATCTTTTCTAAGTGAACCTATCGAATAATTATAAAATAAATAAATAAATCTTGGTGATTGGGATTTCAATTTACAGTTGTCCATCGGTGCTGTAGATACTTCGCCTCTCACCTTTAAAGTCTGAAAGTCACGGGTAAGTATTCGTCGGGTGGAGTTAAGGTTTCTTACATTTCCTATCATCGAAGTATAAACGGTTCGAAATGGCAGGAAGCCTAGCGCCGCCATCAGGCCCTGAATGATTAACCCTTTTTCTGGTGTAGTATCTTCGCGTTCGTTTCTCTGAAAACAAAGCCGGCATCCAACGGAAGGGATGACGGGAGGAGGCGGGGGGGCGTCTGGTCACCTTTCTGAAGAAACGTTTGTTTTGCAGACTCTACAGAACGGTGTTAGGTGCCACGTTTACCGGAGTCGCGGAGATGGGACGACATCGGCTAGGCCACAATCTCTACCCCGCACCAATCTGGGGGGGTGGATGGAGAAAGATGGCATTGTGCGCGAGAAGAACCGGTTAACCGTCACCCTTTCCCGGCGGTAAGCAAGTCTAAAAATACTGCCCCCTCTTTTGTTTTTTTTTGGAGTACAGACGATTCTGATAGCACACGGCCCACGGATGTAACCCAGCACGTGTGCAAGAACTTCCGCTGCAGCAACTCCTGCTTTGGAATTCCACGGCAGACTTTGCGCGTGCGACGTCGTTCTTACACTTTACGGTGAAGAATTTTTTGCTGAAAGACTTCTTTCTTATTCGTTTCATTAACCAAAGGAATTGGAGGGGAATTCGGTGAGGCTATAAACAAGCCCTCCTGTACTGTGAGGAGCGTGTTTGGGATTCTGCTGTTTCTGCTTCGGCCAGGAGGAGAGTAGAGGAAGCCTGTCCATCTGGAACATGTAATCAGTCATCCGGATTTTAACCTTTCAAAACTGACTTCCGTTGATAAGGTGGATGTACAAAAACACGCCCCTGTGTGTTTACACTACAAATAGTGGGTTTTAAAGGATGTGACAACACGGAAACAGACGGTTAGAAGGAAAAAATAATCATGATGTGAAGTTAAAAAGAGAGTGGCCTAATGAAGTTAAGTCGAGTTTTAACCGCCCGGTTAAAGGAGGAAGTACGATAGTTCCAAACAGTTGATAGGCGTATCAATAACATTTGCTCTATGGGAATAATGCTAAAAGAAATAATATAATGGTGTAGTAAATAGGTGATACTGACGTTAGGTTTCTAATACTTTAAGAGACAAAGTTTCCGAAACATTCAAAGATTGGCCCGGTTTAGAATCGTTAGATCATCTACAGCCGCGGTCAGACGTTTTTGGTCTGATTTTGTTGATAAAGTCGAGCTCAAGCTGAAGAATTTGCCAAAATAATAATAATGCTAACCTACTGGAGCCACACTACCGCCTTCTAGTTTTCCGCAAACTTAATGGTAAAACGTCCAAAGCTGAAAATCGTGACAATTTAAAATCTACGGTACAAATAGATCATCTCCGAATGTACATCTTATGAACCACGGGACGACAGGTAGGAGGACTCAATTAAAAATAGTCACGGGTACAGCGCCCAGCTACATGAGATCGATTTGAAGATGGATTTTGTCGTTGTTGATTCTAGGTTGAGGCAAGACTTTTGGCCACGGCTACGCGTGAGACTTAGGACCCATCGTTAACTGAAGCCTTCTGTTTACGTGCTGAGAGATGCGAAGCATCTTTCTTTTCTTTTTAAATACGCCGAACTCCAGCTTCGATACGAACTACAACGAAAGATGGTAACTTAAAGCTTAAATGAAAGCAAGTGCTATTTTCCGCTGCTTACAGTAACATGGAAGAATGTAGCCCTGAGAGATGTCTCGACTGAGCATCATTAAAGAAATAGTACGCCTGTGTCTATTGTTCTGAAATTAATTATTATAAACTCTCCCTCTAAAGGTGATACTGTCGGTATGGGCTGAGAGGAATATCAACGGCCTAAATAAAACATGTGCGGATGTGTCACGATGCGATGACCTGCCATCAGGGGTATCTAAAGTTAAAGAGTTGATTTTATTTACTTTCATTTTATTCTTTAAAAAAAGAAGCATTATTCACTTAAAGACAGAATCAAATGCTTACTGTCCACCCCACATCGTGTAGCAAATCACTTAAAAGTTAACTTGTATTAAAGTGAGAACGAAATAAAGGTCGTGTATACTTTAAAGATGGAATCTTAAAAAGAAATCCGTAAAGAAACTGGCTTCTCTACATATTGGGGTGGGTGTGTGTGTAAGATATACGTTATTTGTCTGTTTGATTCTCGGCTCGTGACTCAGCACATATCTAAGCCAAGTATCAGATGCAAGGATTCTGAAAAGGACCCTGCATTCTATGTAACCGATAGCTAACCTCGACATGCGGATCGATTCGTTTCTGCTCCGAACCATGACTTTGAAACAGTTTGATGTTTCAAAGAAAGACGAAGAGGTTATCATTAGTGCTTCTTGTTTAATCTCATATCACCATCAGCGGTGTTCGCGAGTTTACAGGTAGAGAAAACACACAAAACAACAACAACAACAACATCATCGGTCTAAAAGCTCAGGTGAACGGTCAGGGGCGCGCGCGCGCGCGCGGGGGGGGGGAGGTCTCAGGGAACCCGCTGAAGTGGTGCCTTTACAAAACGGCTTTAAACTGAATCGAATTTCAACGTCAAAATCAATGATCGGTGAGGAGATCTCAAGACAAACTGATAGAAAAGAGCAATGAAGGTTTACTTTGGTGACAGAACCAGAGAATTAATTACTCGTCGTTTTCTCGCATCGGAACCCAAAACATAACTCTCCTCTTTTTCTCCCCACGTGTCTGAGTTTCGGAAAAGACATCATGGCGTTGTCGCGCCAGCATTTGAATTCAACGATACCCAAGGATTTCAAGAAAAGACGAAAGAGTCTCGAATGGCTGATAACTGAAGTGGACGCGATGGTTTGAGAATTACGAACGAACGTTTGGCGCATCGATCTTTAAAATCTCGTGATAACCTTCGAGGTTTCGTGCAGTGCTAGGGTTGCCGTCCCGCCACTGGAGGCGGCGGATAATTGCGTCTCGTCCAGAAAACCGATGCCTTCAACATGGACAGTTACCCTATTTGCTATACAGGTGGATGCCATCTGGCCCGGCAATCAGGAGCCTTATCTAAACCTTCATCCTCGCTTTGACTGATCCGCAGAACCCAGAGTCTTCCACTAAAGCCAGGGTTTCCACAGTTCAAAGGGGACTGTTTAATATATCTAACTAATCTACAACTCTAGTCGCTATTGCGTCTAGAGAAACTATTTCCATCAGCAACTCCGTGTGCGACTCTTTCCTTGCTGATTGTGTTTTAGCCAAATAAGGAATCTACGGAACAAAATCTAAATAAGGCTTATTATCTGTATATTCCTTGCATTTTGAAACAATAAACCAAAGTTTAGTTAGTCGAGTTAAATATTTTCCCGTCTTCTGTAAATAATTGCGCTTTGATTGTTCAAGATCGAGTTTGGTATTCTCGTTTAAGTTCACTAGCAACCATCAAGTATATTTATCTTTTCTGCTTCTCCATTAACATTCCAAACTCACGCGGGGCTGTAAATGAATATATTGAAACAATTAGGCTGAATTTGTTTTTTGGCTCGCGCTGAGAGATGATTTTAGTTTATTCTCATGTATACATTCTATTTATTTTACAGACCAACAATGCAGATATATTAGACAATTCATTTTTCTAATAAAATTTTGTCATTTGTCAAAAATTATAATTGTGTGGCGGGATTTGCTTTAGTCCAGATCAACTTCGAACAATGTCAAGGATTTTCAGATGATGTCGGATCTGGAATAATAGACGGCGGTAGCCAAACGTTTCTAATTTATTGCACAGCTAAGTCAATACGCAGCGAATCTGACATGCTCATTATAGAACTCGGCCTGAATGTCCGACAACAATGGCAAAAGGGAAAATCCATATTAATTATTCGATTACTTTTGGAATATGCATCTGCTGCTTTTCATACTGAAATAACGAGAAATAAATATTTTCTTTTGTTTTTATAATTCCCTCTATCTTTAACACACACACACTCTCTCTCTGCAGTTGACGACGACTAAATCGATACTTTATTAAGCAGGTGGTTCTTCCGGAAATCTTATATCATTAGCTGTGTTTCATTATCACTTGTTTTACATTAATGGGTCCACAGATGATGGCCACCTACGCAGTCGTGCTTAAATTATTTTAAACTTGCAGAAGAAAAAAAATTCTTAATGCTTTATTTTTTTTTCTAATGGTACTATGAATTATTTTTTAAAAAAAAATACAGAATTATAAAAATGGTGTTTTGTCTCCTTTGCTTCTGGTCTGCCATTTCAAAGATGTATTTATTGTTCAGGTTTTCCTTCACAATGTAGGGGAGACAGTTTGAGCTAATTGTCATATCAGTAAGTTGCTACACCACCCGTAGTTCCTAAGTAAAACTAAAGATGAGGCTGTAATCGACGTCATGTGATTACGTTATAGACGAGGCTGTAATCGACGTCGTGTGATTACGTTAGAGACGAGGCTGTAATGGACGTCATGTGATTACGTTAGAGACGAGGCTGTAATCGACGTCATGTGATTACGTTATAGACGAGGCTGTAATCGACGTCATGTGATTACGTTATAGACGAGGCTGTAATCGACGTCATGTGATTAGATTATAGACGAGGCTGTAATCGACGTCATCTGATTACGTTATAGACGAGGCTGTAATCGACGTCGTGTGATTACGTTATAGACGAGGCTGTAATCGACGTCGTGTGATTACGTTATAGACGAGCTGTAATCGACGTCGTGTGATTACGTTATAGACGAGGCTGTAATCGACGTCGTGTGATTACGTTATAGACGGAGCTGTAATCGACGTCATGTGATTACGTTATAGACGAGGCTGTAATCGACGTCGTGTGATTACGTTATAGACGAGGCTGTAATCGACATCAGGTGATTACGTTATACATGAGGCTGTAATCGACGTCGTGTGATTACGTTATAGACGAGGCTGTAATCGACGTCGTGTGATTACGTTATACATGAGGCTGTAATCGACGTCGTGTGATTACGTTATACATGAGGCTGTAATCGACGTCATGTGATTACGTTATAGACGAGGCTGTAATCGACGTCATGTGATTACGTTATAGACGAGGCTGTAATCGACGTCATGTGATTACGTTATAGACGAGGCTGTAATCGACGTCATGTGATTACGTTATAGACGAGGCTGTAATCGACGTCATGTGATTACGTTATAGACGAGACTAATTTACGTCACTATGTTTGACCTCCAACAGTACGTGTTTTTTTTTAAGTATCGCTCGCAGAATGCTAGTACAAATACTTAACCGTTTCCCTGCAAGATAGCGGCTGCTTAAGTAAATGTAGGGTTTCCTGTTTTAGCTAAAAGCTTAATTACGTATTTTAAGGATTTTCGGACGAAACCTTTTCTGCAGTTTCTGGCAGTTTTTTCCTCAGCAAACTGGATATTTTATTTTAGGAAAAGAAAAACAAACAAACAAAAAAAACGGTCGATGTTCTCCCCATTCTTCTGGAAGCGGCCATCCAGCCCAAACTTCAAATAAAAAGTGAAGCCGCCTTGCATAGAAATTCTCAAAGACTTTGTAAGAGTTACCGTTTGTCCATCTTACTCGTGCTATTTATTTGCCCTTTAAAAAAAAAAACGGGGAAAAACATTCTGCTCTAATTTTAAGAACACGATCTGTGAATCCCCAAAACAAGGAGCGTCCCAAGAGAAAATTAGATTACTAGCAGCACACGTAGTGGCGAACTGGACCCTTTTCTATGAGCTTGGTTCTCGACGACGGCTGCTGAGAACCGGAAATGTTTACTCTGATATAAGTGACAGATAGCATTTATTATTCAAGGCAGCGAAACAACTGATCTCGTGACACGCTCCCGGTCGGATTTCAGAAATACTTCGATAATAATATTGCGCAAAACGTCTCTCTCCCCACCATGCGTACAGTTACTTTCTGGGGAGGGGGCGGGGAGATGATGCCCATTTTTAGCAGAACCGCAGTGTTTAATGTTTCCAGCTTTTGTTACTTCATTATTTCAGATTATTGGCATCACACAGACGGTTTCTCTATAGAATGGACTGATTAGTTACTTATGAAATAAGAAAGGTTACAGAACCATTTCTCTTTTTCTTTGTCCTTTTCCGGCACTGTCAGGTCTGGTGAAGTGCAGCTCCATATGCCATCTCCGGTTTCTCTCCCTCTCTCAAAAAGTCAACACGTAAAAAAAATAAATAATAACCATTACAGTTCTCAAAGCCCCAAATCACATTATTCATCTATTCTGCAAGATTTGTTTTATTTTAAAAAGACGTCCTAATCATTTTATTTTTAAATTATCATTACTACGTTTTATTATTCTCTGTACGAGATTTCATGTTTCACATTTCGTTTTCAACCATAAATTCAATTTATAAATTCAAATTTACATATTTATTAGGGTAGAAGCGTTAAACATTACATATAATTAATTAGGGTGAGAGCTAGTAAATCGTGTCAATCGAACAACAATCACAACACTGCTTTGACCAGTCATGACGTAATCACATGACGGGTTCGATCTACAATTAACAGCCTCGTCTATAAGTCGTAATCACGTGACGTCGATTACAGCCTCGTCTCGTCTCCGTGTCGATTAAGCCTCGTCTATAACGTAATCACGTGACGTCGATTACAGCCTCGTCTATAAAGAAATCACATGACGTCGGTTACCTGTAACAACTAGCCCCGCTTGTCTCCCGTTAAGTACATAAAAACACTCTAGAAAATGTCGATTTAATTTTGAAAAAAACCAAAAACAACAAATTCTGGGTATTCACTGAAGAATGGACGGAGTAAATTTAACTGAATATTTGCTATCACCGAAATAAAAGCAACACATTAACAATTTTAGTTGGCAGGCTACAGAAGACTTATAAAGATTTTTAGTCCCCTCTTTTACGGCCAGCTTTTTGACTGTAACATTTAGCACCACCAGGGGTAATGAGGTTGCGAGTTTAAAGGTAGGAAGATCGTTTTTGTTTATAATTATTATGTATATCCGAAATCTGTTCAGTTCGAATCTCAAAAATATGTTTACCAAAAATCTAAACTAACACTCTAGTAAAGGAGGGCCTTGTGACTGATTTTGAAAGGAGTCAGTCATCCTGGAACCTGTTACATGTGTTCATTGGTCAGGCTTCGATACGAATACAGGAAGTCGGCCAAAGTAGAGATGTGCAGAAATATTTGAAAGGCTATCATCAGTGAACGGTGTATGCTGACCAACTACTTCTCTGTAGCTTTAGTAAAATAAACATATGTCGTTTTTTATTTTAAAAAAAGCTTCTTTTGAATTATATGCTGTGAACGAATAGCAATACAGATTTAGGCTATTTTATTGTCCTTGATTTTTCTTGTAGAATTAGCTGGTGTCATATAAATAACACGGGACGAATTAAAATGTTGTATCTATCATTCTTTATACAGTAAACAACCGTGGCCAAACTTTTTCAAATATCATAGAATCTTTATCATTTTGCTTGATTAAGTAGAAATAAATCTGATAAATTTGCATAATAATGTTTATTAACTACTGAATTGTAGCGTTCTTAATGGAGAAAAACGGCTAAATTTGAAAAATTCTGACAATTTTTTTTCTTCTGAAAAGACTTAAATACGAGTCAAGTGATGGGGATTCAGTTTAAGTGTCCAAGAATAGACATGTGGAAGAAGTGGACATGGTAACGGTGTCAAGCTACACGAGTAAAGTTGCAAGACGTATTTTGATGTTGTTGTAATTTCTAGGGTGATGCAAACTTTCGGCCATCGCTGTGTGAGTGTGGGAGAGCGAGTGTGGGAGAGTGAGAGCGAGTGTGAGTGTGAGAGAGTGAGAGCGAGTGTGAGTGTGAGAGTGAGTGTGAGTGTTAGTGTTTTTTTTCCTCTAAACAGTATCAACACCGTTATTTCTGTTTTCAGTATTAGTCCAGACACATTTTGCGAGTAGAGAACCTTACTTTCCACATTCCTCTTTTTAATGCACAAACTTGTATACTCAATGTATCGAGATTGAGATTTTATCAGGGGAACAGACAGAAGAAAACCCAATTCAGGCTGGCCCACAGTTCCCTTCTATTTTACATCTCGCAGAGGTCAGATAATAAAACACAGACACGTTTCTGGGCCGCGATTTAAACACTTTTAACCCCCTACCCACCACCACCACCACCCAAATACCGTCTACTATATTTATTCCGCCTCATAACCGACTTCTCGAATGTCTAACACCGATTTCCCCCCGAAAAATACCTGGAAAAGTAAAACCTGGTTACGGCAGAAGACACTGGACATATATAACCCCGGAAAGGTGAGCGAGAAAAGGTGAGGTCACTTACCCCGGTTTAAAGATTTGAAATTCGTTCCCGTCACAAACGATCCAGGTAAAGGCCGCCCACAGCACGAGAGCTAAGGCGCAGCCCATGGCTCCTGAGATCCCCATCCGTCGTCGACCGATTCCGTCTGCGCGAAACAGATCCGTTGTTGGAAGTTACTCCATCTCAGAATCGTGCGAACCCCGCGCAGAAGAGCCGAAGGAGAGGGAGAGAGAGAGAGGGGTGGAGACAAAAAAACAACCTTGTGGTTTTACGAGAGTAGCGATTTCAGCCTATCGTCATTCGCCTCTCAAGTCCGCGCGCCACACCCCCTCCGCCCCTAGTTGGTCGGGTAGATTAAAGCTTATCCCCTCCACCCCTCTCCGCCGGCGAGCGATGATGTACCGTATTCACCTTTAAGTGTCGTGCAATGCCCGGTCCCCCCCTCCCATCTCCTGTTTCTTAATTTATCCTCGTCAGATAAAGTGAGGGCTTGGAAATACGATATCGGCCAGGCATCGGATTGTTTTGGCTGCGCGAACAAAGGACAAGTGGCTGGCAGGGTGCAGTCGGGACTGCGACGATACTAAACCGACTTCTCCTCCCGCCAACACGCACACACACACACACCCCGACGGCGAACCCTGCCGCAAATTGCAATTCTCACGACTCCCCACTCCCTTCTTCGGCGAGGATGCGTTTGTCCCCATCCCATCAACCTACCACCTGGAAATTAAAGCATTTAAAATAAATAAGGCGCGACGGAGCCGATTGGTTGGGGGGGTGGAGAGAGAGAGAGAGAAGAGATGGCGTTTAGTACAGAGAGAGAGGGGAGAGAGAGATGGCGTTAGTAGAGAGAGAGAGGGGGGGAGAGAGATGGCGTTAGTACAGAGAGAAGAGAGAGAGGGGGGAGAGAGAGATGGCGTTAGTACAGAGAGAGAGAGAGAGAGAGGGTGGGAGAGAGAGATGGCGTTTTAGTACAGAGAGAGAGAGAGAGAGAGAGAGGGATTTTCCTCTTATTCGTTCTTATCATCTCTCTATCTATCTCTATCGGTTTTAGAGAGATCTGGCGTTCTTACCGAGCGCTCGAGAGAGCGCGGTGGTTAGCGCGCGCTGCGTTCGCCCGCGCGCGAGAGAGAGCGCGCGGGGGTTAGTACAGAGAGACTGAGGGCTTTAGTACAGAGAGAGAGAGAGAGAGCGGGGGGGCAGAGAGAGAGGCGTTAGTACAGAGAGAGAGAGAGAGAGCGTGGGCGGAGGAGAGAGAGAGAGATGGCGTTAGTACAGAGAGAGATAGAGAGAGAGCGAGAGAGCGGTAGAACATAAAGCAGAACCGAAGGATTTCAATGTTCTGGTATTAAAGTGAAAATTATAAGCCTTTTAAAAGAAAAAAAGAGACACACTTTGGGATAGGCCTGTAGATGCGGTTTCCCGCTCGGAAATTATATATATATTTTTTTTTGCTTGTTTGTTTTTATTATTCGAAATAAAATTCCTTTGCAATAGGATCCGTACGCGGGGCTCGGGTCCGATATGGACGTAAGCCGATACCCGAGTTTCTCGCGCGACCACCTATGGGCTGGAAAACAAGATGTAATCTTAGAGTTTATTAGACGTTTATAAAATATGCGACGGGGCTATGGGGTAAATAAATGAAAACCGAACAGATTTTCGTTGCTGCTGTGCGGAGAGAGTTTCTCTACTCTCTCGGTGCTCCTGGCGAAAGAGAGCCTTAGAGAAGGACGCTTAAATGGGTTAATTAACAACAACAACAACAAAGAGCCCGCCGCCGGGGAAGTAAGTGAAACGTGTTGCAGGTACTGACGGCAGTTCCAGATCACGCACATAGATATTATACACCAGTCTGCTCGAGGGTCGAAATCCTGTACGTCTCACGGAATCACATGGAATTCAAAAAGAAGGAAAAAACGAAGAAGAAAGCCGCGTCAAACTCTGCCGTCGGGGTGATGGAATGGCTTGGTAGTTTCTTTCCGCGAGGGGAAAAAATGACGACAGAAGCTCTGGCCAATGGACGCACTCGCACGCACACACACACACACCTCTCCTCCTCCTCCAGATCATTTTGGGCCGATTTCCCTTTCCCCTCCAAGAATTCCCCGGACGCCCAGCTCTGAAAGGTCTTCGGACAAGAGTTCGCGTTCAGAAATTTATATAGGAAGAGTCGTCGCCCTTCCTCGCCAGGTGGCGGCTGGCAGGTTTATCTGGACGGCGGTAAGCTCGGCATCGCATCATCGGTGCGCGCGGATTCTTCCACAAGGACCATCATCATCCCGCGCCGCACGGTCGTAATTAAGAGGCCCGAACCCGTCGAATGTTCGCAACGAGTTTGGAGCACGTACCTCCCCACCACCGGGCCGTCTCTTACATTTCCAGGAACCCTCCCGTCTGTCACTAAACTTAGGGTGTTCTTAACTAAACAGTCTGCTCCTGGAATGGCTCGGCTTAATCGGAGATTGCACCTTGATGCGAATCAGTCTAACACCGTTAGTGTTCGGTATCTCCACTGCTGCCATATTAGCTCGCCGACTTCCACGGGAGAGAGATGACGTCACTACCAGAGACACACAGAGAGAGATGAAGTCACTACCAGAGACACACAGAGAGAGATGAAGTCACTACCAGAGACACACAGAGAGAGATGAAGTCACTACCAGAGACACACAGAGAGAGATGAAGTCACTACCAGAGACACACAGAGAGAGATGATGTCACTACAAGAGAGATGGAGATGGAGGGAGCCTCTAAAGCGCAGTTCGTCATCCGCATTTCGCAACGAAAAAATTTTTAAAAAAAAGAGGAAATCACACGCGCAATTAAACAAAATTGGTTGACATGTTTATACGAAGCGGGACAAAGGGATGGCTTAGTGAGCCTAGGCCAGAGATAAGACTTCGATGATAGTGCGTACCTCAGACGCCTCGAGATACAGAGTCAGACAGCCCCATCTTCGTGCCGCTAATAAATCAAGAACCGAGTAGCGAATTCTGATAAGACAGCCCTAAGGAACCGGGGGTTTCCATATGACCCAATAAGTCGACGACCGGAACCGAACTGTCTGACTTCCGTTATGGCGGAAGGGGGACAACGGCTTTTCCAAAACGTTCTCCGCTACAAGCGACCAGCTATGAAAGTGAGAGAGAGATCGAACGGGACCAGAAACAAGCCGATGCCTTCCCGGAAGCCGCCCCGCTAATCTTATGGGTGCAAAACAAACATTTTACTGCTTATCGTATTGTTGTTTCGATTTTAGGTTTTAACAGCGCAAACAGCATTCTACAGCGCGTCCATGTTTATCGGGCAAACGGATTCTCGGACTGCCGGGCTTGTTGGCCTCCCTGCTGTTAAGTTCTAAGAGCGTCGAATGAATGTTGCCGACGCGTGGCAATCCAATCGTTCGTTTCTGGCTGCCAGATCTCAATGTCTCGTTGTTCGATTCAGTTAAGGGCTGACGGCGATTCTGTGGCGTATTCGGGCAAACTGGAAGCGCATCAGAACGGCGGGTTTTCGCAGCCTTGGAGAAACCGGAGGCCGTGACTGAGGTTATGTTGAGGGGAGGCAAACCGGCTGGGGTGCGCAGAAGCGAGCAACCGTATAGCGAACCGCGAGGCTGCAGCTGGAAAGGAACGGAAATACGGGGACAGAAAAAAGCGATCCATGCGTCTTCGACTTGCATCAGCTGGAATGGCCGGAGTGGGAAGGGAGCCCGCGTCTATACCCCTCCCATCATTTTCTTTAGATTGATAAGATCACAGTACAAGCAAACCGCTCCCAGCAGATAGATCTGGCCAAACATGATCCGGCAGAATTCAGGACTCCTAGAACAGGATTACAAAATCGCAGAGCTGGCAGCCCGCCCCCTCACAACCCCCTTCGACGCAATGCCGTGTGGGAAGGGGTTCACCACGTTCCTTCCGGTCTCATATTTATACTTAAAACGTAAAAAAAAAAAAACAACACCACAAACACAAACGTCGCGGCTGAAGGCTCTGGGTTATCTGATACCTGTAAAATATTATCCATCCTGCGCCCTACCTGACCTTTTCTTGTATATAGAGGGCATACACATTTTTACAATTCCATCGTGAATCTGCAGTGACTGTGCAAAAAAAAAATTAAAAGGATACGAGTGAGAGTTAAGTTAATTATACAGAAGCGATTTCCCTTTAAACAGAGCGTGTTTAACCCTTGCATACAGGTGCCTCGCTTGATGTTAATTGTCGTCACCTGTAGCCACTTGCCCCCGTTTTAACTCTAAAGGCGCGGAAAGAATTACAACTTTCAACGCGGGGTTGATGGTATCTCGCCGACACGGGGGTGGGGTGGGGTGTGGGACAGCTTATTCTCCTTCTGCCTGGATACTTCAGTCATGGATGGCGAGCTACGGTTATTTATCTCGCTACGCGCATAATGGGTCTGGACGTGGAGGGGGCAGCACTACAAACCGCGAGCCGTTAAGCGAGATGCAGAGAGAACAACTAAGTGACGATGACAGCTAAACAGGGGCGGACGAGCCGCCGCGGTCACCCCGAATTACCACCTTCCGGGTGAGACGACTTCTTTTTTTTTGCAAGCGGTCTGACATCAGCTGCTTGCAAGGTGTTACACTGGAGACACTGTCCCACCACCTCCTCCTCCAGAAAAGGGGGGCTTCAGATTTCCGCTTTAACCACTGGGTTTAGTAAACGGTGCTATATTTCCAAGGCTATAAAGCGAAACACAGCTCCCGTTCGGCACCCGCTTGGCCCCTGACTCCTACCAGAAGCTGCCATTAACGCCGTTTCTCCTTAACCGGCCGCAGATCCGTCTCTGATCCCACTTTTGATCGGTTTCTCATAGCGGGGACCACGCCCCCCTCCTCTTCCCCAGAATTTGCATAATAACGTCACGCTAACGTCGGCGCGGGGAAACTGACCCCCCCAAAACCGTGAAACGTGACAATTTTAAAACCTACCACACGAGAATGGCTGACTTCCGGAAAGACCCAAATACAAATCACGATGGGAGGAGGGGGAGGGGGGGTGATGGAAAACTTTTGGCCCCCTCCCCGGCTGTAGTTTTGATTTTAAATAACGAACGGCCACGCGCTGTTACACATCCTTCGGGATGGTTTTAAGACTTCGTCTGAACGGTTGGCCACAATTTCTCCCGATTTATTCTCCCAGACCCCGGGTGTGGGGGGGGGGGGTAACGACGATGACGCAACACCCGAATTCTTCGTCCGTCGGTGTCGCCTGCCCACGGTAAAGGAAAGAAGAATCTGATAATAGATCTTTCGAAAAATGTCACGAATTCTCTCTTCCCACCGCCCCCCCCTCTCTCTCTCTCTCTCAGTTAGGGTCGCGATAAGCGATCCTGAAATAAATACATGTCAACAAGATAGGGGGGGGTGGCGATGCCTAAAATCGCGGAAAAGGAACTTTCTGACTATCCAAAAAAAAAGGGGGGAGGGTAAGAAAGATACGCGCGAGGATGAGTGCGTGGATTTTAAATACTTGGCGACTTTTTAATGTTTAAAAAGAAACCTTCAGCAGCAGAGAAGACAAACAGAAGCAGCGAATGGAGACCGGTGTGAACGGGGGCGGTAGAACTTTGGAGAAGTTCTCTCTAAACTTTATTTCTAAAAGAAAAGGGAGAATAACGAAATGAATTCTCGCTCTGAGATCCCGGTACGGCCGATTCTTGGAATTTCTGGAAGTAGGGGGGGTGGTGGTGGTGGTGAGAGCCGACGTAATAAGAAATGGGGTAAGAATAATAAACACTGGCAAGTTTCTGGTCGAGATAATCGCCTACCGGCCTCGTTTCTGGTCTCCGAGCGTCACGTGTCGCGCGACCCAGACAGACACGCCGTTTATTGCGACCCCCAGCGACATATACACGAGTATATAACCTATAGTCGTTTTCGACTGCCTATCCTAAATAGAACAATCACACGCCAATATTTCCCCCCTCCCGGCCGAGACTAGGTGTACCGCTACAGCGAAGGAATTCCGGAGAGAGAGAGAGAGAGGAATAATTGGGCAGGCGATTCGCTTCTGACGCTCACCGATATCTAATAAGTGGTGAGGTGTGTGGAGGAATTGTCTTCAGCAAAAAGTGCGAGATCGTTAGATTCTCTTGATTGCAGAGACAAAAAAAAAAAAAAAAGAAATAAAAATATTAAAGACGATCCTGGGATTAGAAGGTACGATTATCATAAGGGGATTTTGATATATATGTATATTCTTTATTGTAGTGAACGATCGGTGTTTGGTAGGCGTAAGGCGCAAGAACGAAGTGCTTCCTGTCAGAATCGTAGAAGGCAACGGAGCCGGTGTTTCCCCTGATCGGATCGATTTAAATGGCAGCCTCACCGGTTTTCTCAGCCGCTATCGAAGCAGGAGAAGGAAGTACAGCACGCACCACGCGACATTTGAGGGGGAACCTGCCCGGGTCAGTACTCTCGAGCCACAAGGAGAGTTTATGCTGCGGAAAGTTCGCGATGGCACCGGGCTGAAAACAGCGAGAAACCAATTCCCGGGAGAGTCTTTTATGACCCCCCCTCTCTCTTTTTCCCGTTCTTGTGGGCTTTAACTCGTGTCTCCATCAATTTCAGCGGCATTTTTATTCCTAATATAACGGTATTAAAATTTCGCAAAAGTATCCTATGGCGAATTTCTGCCATAGATAAATCATTACTTTTTTTTCTTCTTTCGAATTATACTCGAAACGTAAGCATCTGTCTTGTATTCGCCTTTATCAGATCTCCCAGCCCCCCAACTTCTCGAGTTACGTCACGTGACGACGGACAGATGACGTTTGGCGAACGAGGATCCAGAGAGAGAGAGCAGATCGGCCTCGAATATCCTATTACCGCGGATACAACGGGACCATCAGGAAATCTTCAAACCCCCCCCCACGCGCGATAAGCAATCTGTATCTGATAACATTATATCTACCAACCAAAGACACTTTATTAGAGTAACGATCACGTGGGCTGTCGAGTAATAATCGCGACTTTCCTGTCCTGACAAAAGAAGAAAAAAAAAAATCATCATCAATGTAAATAATTCAAAAAGTTAACACCAGCTTATTATAGGAATCACCGTACTTCCGTTATACTATGAATTCCCACCCCCCCCCCCCCCCCTGGACGAGCGCCCGATTTAGAAGCCGATACGCCGTAACCACGTGGTAGCATTATTTCTGCCGGTGTATCTGTGTACGTGCTCGTCAATAAATGTGATGTTTAAAGAGTAATGTTACCGCTTCATGCAAACTTCCCTGACCGGTCTCGCCCCTTTTGCTGCACGCATGTGATCTCGACTGGCAGGTGTATTGATCGCAGCGGCACAACAAGATTTATGGAATCCGGGGCAACCTTGTCATCCGGCAATTCCAATGTACCGGCACCAAGCCAAACTAGTGCGGTTTATCACCGCTACGCGGAGCTGTAAACTAGGCACCTTCGCACTTGTGTTTGGATATTTAAAGCTCTGTGAAAACAAACAAGCAAACGTTATATTACTTATTTCTCCAATAGACATTTATTTTCTTGAATTATTTTATGTTGACATCGAAGAACAGCCCTTCAACTATCCGTGGAATAAAAAGGGAGCTTTCGTTAACACTAGCCCCTACCGGTGCCGTACATAAGGGAAGTCACCACCTGCTACACACAGTACAGCTCATTATTCTCCGCTTAATTCAGGCGAACCATTACCATGTCTCACTAAGCATTACCACTGCGATTTCCTGCATACCGGTAAATTATGCCTATTATTTAACTACGTAGATATAAACCGGCACCTGCCGGATTAAAGGATATAACACAGCTGGAAACAACTCTTTGCCGTGATTCGCGTTGCGTTCAGACAAGTTACATTCGGTGATAAAAAAACACGAAGGTTCTCTCCTCGTCGTCGAACCGCCGCCGCCCGCTCAAAATTCCTCGGAACATTTACAGTAGTAGACCCATCAGAGAGAGAGAGAGAGAGAGAGCGAGATGGAGAGAGAGAGAGATGGACGAGAGAGAGAGAGATGGAGAGAGAGAGAGAGATAGGAAAGAGAGAGAGATGGAGAAAGAGAGAGAGAGAGACAGAGATGGAAGAGAGAGACAGAGATGGAGAGAGAGAGAGAGACAGAGATGGAGAGAGAGAGAGACAGAGATGGAGAGAGAGAGACGGAGAGATGGAGAAAGAGAGAGACGGAGAGATGAGAGAAAGAGCGACGGAGAGATGGAGAAAGGAGCGAGAGAGATGAGAGAGAGAGACGGAGAGATGAGAAAGAGAGAGACGGAGAGATGGAGAAAGCGAGAGGAGAGATGGAGAAAGAGAGAGACGGAGGATGGAGAAAGAGAGCGACGGAGAGATGGAGGAAGCAGAGACGAGAGAGATGGAGAAAGAGAGAGACGAGAGATGGAGAAAGAGAGAGACGGAGAGATGGATGGAGAGAGAGACAGAGAGAGAGGAGAGAGAGACAGAGATGGAGAGAGAGAGAGAGACAGAGATAGAGAGAGAGAGAGAGAGAGACAGAGAGATGGAGAAAGAGAGAGACAGAGAGATGGAGAGAGAGAGAGAGACAGAGATGGGAGAGAGAGAGAGAGAAGAGATGGAGAGAAAGAGGAGACAGAGATGGAGAGAAAGAGAGAGAACAGAGAGATGGAGAGAGAGAGAGAGAGACAGAGATGGAGAAAGAGAGCTACAAGAGATGGAGAACAGAGAGAGACAGAGAGATGGAGAAAGAGAGAGAGATGGGCCAGCCTGCCTCTGACCGGAACCTAAGAGTCTCGACCGAGCAAAAAGGGCGATTATTTATGTACGGTCTCCAGAGAACACACATTTACTTTATTTCCTCTCTACCACTTAGCATCCGTTCTCTTCTCGACCCCTGCGACGACAACTTTAATTATTTATTAGGATCGCTCAAATACATTCCTCGGGCGATTCTTAAAGTAAACGAACGTGATACAGTTTCAGTTACCGCCCGACAGGTCCCCATAGGAGAGACAACAAGGGTAGTTCCGGACCACGCTCCGGTCGGTCCTAACAAAGCAGAACTAAGAACCGGGGTGGGGGTTTGTTTATCTGATGCAGACGGCTTTGGGTTACAAGTGAGTCAGCTGCATGATAAGTTCTGACGGAGTTTCGCTGCAGTTCCTTACAGTCGCCACCGGGAAGAGCAAGATTTATGAACAGTAAAAGACTAATCAGAGATCATGTATTTCGATTAAGCTCGAATACGCTCCCGAAATTCGAACCCCATGAAAGAGAGAGAGGGCGGTGGGGACATACTGGCAACTGTACCAGGAAAAACTACCACTAGCATCCACAGCGAAGGCGACATCTTGTCGCTGGGCGGAAGAATATATACCACTGCCTCGATACAGCGAACTTTTGAGATAACTGATATAGCGGCCCACCCTCCTCCCTCTACGGCAGGAGTATAGATGAAAATAGTACAGGGGACATGAAACAAGGGACACACCAGTTAAAAGATAATCTCTAATAAAGAACCTAAAACCCAGTTTTAAGTGGTAAACGAGACATTAAATATAAAAGACATGCAAATTAAACGTAATATAGATTAGGCGATCGCTCCTTTCTTTATGTAAAAGTCTCGAAAAATGAATCAACCACAATTTTACCCGTTTCTCACTTATAAAGGTCTCTGAGGACAGAGCTGCAGGTGCTGTCCTCGGCTAATGAGTAGTACGTCCATATAAGATCTCTAACAAAGGAGCGTCAGTCGGTGTTCTGGTAGGCACAGAACTGCCAATAGATAGTCCACGCTAACGACGAACAGACAGTTCTCCAAGACACAGCGCCGATTGCCATTTCACGACAAAGATCACGGCATTCCCAAGATCGAAAATACCGAATTTCTTCACGGGTGCTGCGAACACATTAGCAACTGCCCGCGCCGTGGCACTCCGATAGCCGAGTAGGGGACCCGTCCGAAACCGATTTTGGTTTCTAGCTCTTCTTCGTCGGTCGCGGCTTCTCCCCACATCAGAAAAAGATCGGAGGGAGGGGTTGGTTTTCGATAAGTTTGTGCACCGTCGTTTTCAGGGAGATGACGAGACGTCGCCACGGCGCAGTAATTTCAAGTGGCATCTCGACCGCGACAAAGCTCTCAGCGTGGTTCGTGGCAGAGACTTTCCTCCGCTAAGTCACACCCCCACCTACGAGGAGGACGGGTTTCCCCTGAGAGTCCCCGTATTTTAAGGTGATACCGAATGAACCTTTCACGCTAAATTCAAAATTTTCTGCGGGCGGCAGCTTTCAGTTCGGGGCCAGCAGCGAGGAGTGAGTGCCCGTGCCCCATCCAGAAAGGGGGCGGGGACAAGAAAGACGAAAGCGAGCGCCAGTTTAATTAATTAATTAATAATAATGATGATGATGATGATGATGATGATGCTGAGAGACCATACGCGCTAGATTTTCTAGCCAAAAATTAAAAAAAAAAACAGGAGGTTGGGGGGGGGGCAGAGTCTGATAAATCGGTCGGGAAGCAGCAACCGCGGTCCCCGTAACTGGGGAAAGAACGAGAGGGGATTTCCAAAACTGCTCGGTGTAGTTTCCCCTAATTTACGTCATTTCACAGAGATGTCGCTACACGGCTGATATAGATTAGTGTTTTTAACCCTCCGCGTACCGCATCAGCTTGTACCTCGCGCGCGCGCCGTGTACCTAGAAGCATTAGCTAGTTTGCCAGCGTGTTTAATAAGCATAATGCAAAACCTGTGTGTGCACGTGTTGGGGGCGGGGGTGGAGTAATATAGGGGCCTATTATCAGGCAGGAAGCTTATGCTAATGGGGAGGGTACCGTGCTGAATAATGTGGCCTGAACCCTTTTAAAAGCAAGTAATCTCCAGGTCACACCACCACCACCAAGTCCACCTTCAAGGAGACACTACAATAACAGACCCCTAAATTCTCAAAGATTGTAGCCCATCTACCTCCTCCTCCTCCTGACCTGATATTCTAACCTTCAATTCCAGAAGCCACATTTACCTCTACAAAAGCTTTGCCCGGCTCCACCCAACTCTCCCCGGTAATCGGGTTTATCCTTAAAAGCAACGACTCGTTTGTGACAGGGAGTCGGCCAGTCAAGATGGAAATCTACAGCGCCCCCTTCACGGGTAGTGTCCGATCTACCCCACTGAAACCTTAGCCGTGTGAAGAAGAATTTAAAAAAAAAAAAGGAACAAGATGCAATCTATTCAGCAATATGCCCAGCTAATGAGTGCTAAGAGGCTATACCGACAATAAGCCGATCCATGTTTAACTACCAAAGTGCTAAGTTTATACACTGTCCCCACCCCACCCACGGCGAACCCGCTGATGAAGGCTGAAAGGTAGCTTCGTTTTGACCAGGTGATAAATTTGCCACGGCATGGAATCCTCTGTCCTAAAGTCGCCTGCGCAAACTTGAGAGATCGAATTAGTTTACTGGAAATAATAAAACTAGAATTCTTAGATGGTATAGGTTTACACTCAACAGTCATTGCATAAGAATTCCATCAAAAATCCCCGTCAAGCATCTTGCTACATCCGAGCTGTTTATATGATCCAGCCACAAAATTATAAACAAAGCTAAAATTTATATAGATATATATGACAGATAAATAAATGCCACAGAGCTAATTTTAGTTAATCTTCCTCTCGTGTTGGAATTTTCGTTTTATCTATTTGTGTTTCAGGTCATCGTGTTTGTATACAGGCCCGGGGGGGGGGGTTAGAGAAACTGAACCTGTCAAAGTTGTCTATTTCCCATTATGAGTTCATGACCCCTGAAAGTCACAAGATATCATAAGATTTTTAAAAAAGAGAGAGAGAGAGAAGAAAAACTGGAACTTTATAAAAGCTCAGTGGGAACAGGTGACTGGTCAAACAGAGTCCTGGAACACAACAAACGGGTCAGTCTTCTGTGGTACTGTCCCCGCTCTGGAGAATAAGCTATTTAAAGAACTAGTTTTAAAAAAGAAACTCTGGTCAGTCGAAACTAAGCCCCTTTATTCTAATTTCACAGAGAGACAATGGGCTTGAGTGTCTTTCCTATTTACCCTCAACACACACACACATAGAGACAGACAGAGAGACAGACAGACAGACAGAGCTGGAAGTGTTTGGGTTAAAAGAATAAATTTAAATTTCGAGATATTCCATATATTATTTTATTTACTCGTTTAAGCCTAAATCACAGATGTAAACAAAGTTACCACAAATCAATAAGAGGCTTTTGATATTTAAAGTTTTGATTGCAGTACAATAGTGGTACCCAGAGCAGATTATCATCTATCCCAAACAATACACCACATAGAGGAATATTTGTTTTTTTATGCTGTGGAGGGGAGAACTCATTAAATCGTTGGCGGTCGTGAAAAATTCTAATTATCCTGTAATTATAACGTTTTTTTTTTTTACCTGAGCCCAGAGGGAATTAAAACAAAGATGATAATCATCATGCATTATTTCATGATACCCAGTGGATTAAAAACGCCAAAATGTAAAAAAAACACAACAACAAACAACAACATAGAGATAAATCGGTAGTTAAAAATAGGTATGGGAATTTATAAAGGTTTGATTGAGGGGATGACCAGACTACACAGAGAACAACAATCTCCCAGATAACTAGTATAGTGTACTTTTTAAAAGCAAAACCACGGGGTGGCAGCAGCAGCAGCAGCAGCAGTCGTCGGTGGTGTCAAAGGAGCTAAACGACTCATGCGTGGTTCGACAGGCCAGCCAAACAGCTTGTGGTGTCCCACGCCATCTTTTGGCAGACTGCTTTTGTAGCTTACAGTACGGCGTCTTCCCATAAACACACGGGCAGATGAAATATATATATATATGAGGAAAAATCGAAAGCTGTGGGTGTCTGGCATTCTTTCAAGCCGTTAGAAATAACATCGGATAGATAAACATTTAGCTTCATCAAGCAGCAGCAGCAGGCAGGCAGACCGGCTGATTTCACGAAGTCACTCAATACGCATTCTTCATCTGAGCAGGTGCTACGAGGAATCATTTTTTGTTTTTCTTCACCTGTCGGCAAACAAAACATTCAACTACTTAAGGTAGAGATGTTGTTTTTCAGTAACATTTCTCCTTTTCTTTTCTAAAGTTGCGCCAGAAAATGCATCATGTAAATTACAGTCCAAATAACAAAAATATACCGTGCTCAAAACATCTTGTTCCGATGTACTCCCAACAGCCTGACAGATATTCATCTGGCCATACTTAGATGAGTGTAATGATGACGACGACGAAACTGGTTTACTGTTGTTTAGGTCTATAAAACAAATTCCCCCTTCAAGGGACATTAATGCCCGTGTAACTTCTACAGATTAGTGCCTATCTCGCTACCACCCATCGCTTTCGAAACGGTAAAGATTGACAATCAATCTAGAAGCTGGCTTAGCTGTATTCATGGTTACTGAATATCAGAAATCAACCTGTGATACAGAAGTTACCTGTTGAGCGTTTTCTGTGTAGTACCTTAAATGACTGTGTTTTCCTTTGGTATACTGTATGTATATATACACACACACACACACACACATCCATCAACAATATCACAGATTCTTGACTCATCATTACGCTACAAAAAAAAAAAAAAAAAATTACAGAATTGAAACTTAATTTTCCTTTTAAAACTCTCTACCCACCCACCCACCCCAAAAAAAGCTATTTCTCAGCAGAACTTCAGAAACCAGACCTTACTTTACTTCATTATCTGTGTTTTTTTTTAAAATTTCTCTGTTGTGCCCACTGACGGCTTATTTCCTACCCCAGCACAGTTTCCTGATATCTGGTTAAACTCGTCCATCATCTGCTCCCTTATTTTTTCAGCCAAGTCTGGAACATCTTCAAACGTCAGGCCGGTAGTTGGTATTGGAGAAAGGCAGGAAATTGTAAATTTTCCTAAAAAAAAAAAGGGGGGGGGGGAGAATAAGTGAAATTCAGTATTAAAAAAATATATTTGTCAAATTAAAACAAAAGAATCAAAACCATCATAAAGCTTCCTGTATGTAACTTTTATCTCAGCAGTGTTGTAAAAGAAAACTAAACATTTTAAACAAGAGAAAAAATGTGAGCATCTCTCCTTTCAATTAAACAACAGACATTTTGTAAGAAGAAAACAAGTTTAAAAAAAGAGAGAAGATAAATTACCTAATCCATCAAAGCATCACATGAATAGAGTATCATCTCAGGGCTTATTTATACAATGTGACATCTTGTGTGCCAAAAGTAAAATGTTAAGATGACAGATTAAAGTTCTATGCTGAGAGGTTCATACAAGCAGGTTCTTTTTAACCAATGAAATTGTTCATTATGCACAGTTGCTTAAGAAATTGTGCCCAATCAAGTGCTTCCTTACAAAACGATTAAACCACTGGCACACCAAAGTTAATCAGATTATGATTTGATCCAGGGTTTGTTACAGAAGTCCTATAATTTGTAAAAGACAGCCAGGCATTAATGAGTCATTTAATTATCACTTCTATTTATACTATAGATGGTACATGCAGAAAGGTACTGGTCCAGACTATCTCCTCTTCCAGTTACCTATGCTGCTCCATTTTGCCCTGGAGTGATTTCACTAGTCAAGCTACTTGCGACGGACTTGGATTACTTAGTGCGTTATCCACCTGCATTATTACATTTTTTTAGAAAGGACATTTCATGGTGCCAGTTTTAACCACATAGTAACTAATAGTTTCTTGCTAGTACCTTCCCTAGGTCTTCTGTAACAATATTTCCACTGAATATTCATTGGCTCTAATTTTAAAGTGCAGCATGCACAGGGTTAATCTGCTTAATGTCGGCTGGCACTGAAATCTGAGCAGGAAAAGGCAGATGAAGTGAACTTTTTCCTACAAACTGAGCGAATGCCAGCACTAACTCTTGGCCACCCCCTTACTGTACACCCTCTGAACTTCAGCAGGTTAGGGTTCTGGAACTTCCTGAGGTAGGAAGCTGCAAATTGGGCATCCCTATAACCTAAGGAGAGGTGATTTTCCAGAAGGATTTAACTGAAGTACAACAACTCTCAAAACCAAACTTAACAGGAAACCAATTCGCTTCAGCATCCTCTGAGAAATGACGAATCAGTGCAGAAACATGAAAATCAGCTTACATAATCCAGACTTTACCTGTTGAGCATCTTCCGCAAAGGGTTAAGGAAAAAAAACGTTTTTCTCAAATACCCCTTACTTCCCCTTTTCCACGAAATAATTAGTAGGGATTAAGTTCAGTTTATTAAAACTAATAAAATCCTATACTAAACTGCATTCAAAACCTTGGATTAAAATAATAAAATTTCCAATACCATATATTCTCTGCAAGCCGGAAGTAGGAGAGAGTGGTAATTCATTGTTGCTGTTTTTTAAACCTACGACAGAATCACTGATCAACACTTTGGACGAAATGTATTGCCTCAGTTGATTTCAAAATGTAAATGTAAAGAAAGAATTAAAGTGCTATGCCATGCTTCGTTTAAAAGATTAAGTTTTTTTTAAAACAAAATAAAATTTAATGATTAACGACGAAAGCATTTATTAGGTGGACAACATCAGAAGCTTGTGTATATTTATGTACATCTGAATAAGTAAAATTCTCGCTCACCACCCCCACCCCTTTCAATTGCCTGGCAAGCAAAGCATTCAGGATATGCCAAGCTCCTTTTCCACAATGTACCTTGGATCCAAGTCAGACAGCCCAACACTAAACATGAACCAGAACAAATAGCATGTTACAATAGAGTTAAAACTGCCAGTCTCTTTATAAAACAAATTACCTAAAGCTCTTGAAATTGTGCACGTGTGCATCTGTCTGTCTCTCTCTCTCCCATGGGAAGGGGAGTAAATGGTACCTTAATTTCCTGTAAAATTTGCCATTTCCATACACAAAACAACTTAGAAATTTCCATCCTCTTAATAGGCAGACAAGATTTGCCACCTCACTGAAGTCGTATGGTGGCCAATGTACAGCCACCCCACATCGGAACACTACATCTGTGTTACCAGCTAACTACACACAGGAGACAGCAAATAAACTGTCAAAGGCGAGCGGGCTAACAAATTCCAACTTCTCCAGTGATTTGCTACTGAGTAGAGGGCGACTCAGCAGTTTATAACTTTTGATAGTATGCAACTACCGACTCCACGATAGAAAATGTTTTGGCAATTATTCTCAACCCCTACCCCTCCAAAAGAACCAGCATCAATTCCTCTAGTTTAGGGAAGGGGTCTGTAGGATGCATTTGAAGAAATAGGCATTCCCCCCCCTTGAAACTTTGCTCGTGTTAATGGTGGCTTCAACATTTGCTTTAAATTCTGTGCAGGTAACTGGTCCCTTAACATCATTCATCCTTTGGCTGTTTGAAGGAAATTTCACATGCCATTTCCAGAATTTCGACAGAAGATTCCCTCTGATGGATCTCCAAAGACGACCCCTCCCACAACAGAACAGACTTCTCTCTCTACCCGCTCCATTCATCCCTCCCACACCCCAACACACAAGATAGGAAACAAACCCCCTTAGCTCTGAGCCGCTGCTGATAGAGGCCATTTTGAGCATTTGATCTGAACAATACACTGCTGTTCCGGCAGTTTTGAAAACACATCACTCAGAAGAATTTTGCTTCACTTTAATCTGAATGGAATAGAATGAAACTATACTGTGAGTCAGCAGATTCCATCTAACCAACAACCATAAACCATCTGCTATCAATGCCTCTATCGCAAGACACCCTATATATTCGAATGTCATATGGAGCCATTCGTCATTAGTCTGTTTTCCAATTAAGTTTGTCATTTCTAAAATTAAAATTTTTCTTCTTTATTTTTTTTTTGTTGCAGCTGTGAATAAATCTGGGAAAGCTACAACCACAAAACACCCGATGGACTCTGGCAGAGATTTTCTGTCAAGACAAGGGGAGGTGATTCTGTTCTACTTGATTTAGCAGCTAGGCCATCAGCCATGCTAAAGAAAATTTAGACTTAGCTAATTTCAACAGCAAAAATGCTCTCTGGACCAGGCTGATTCAACCCTGGAACAGTGTTCTATCAAATGGAGCAGGAGTGAAGCAGCCAAGAAGGAATTACACTCTGTAACTTGCGCACCAAAGCAAATATTCCACTGGACAGAGCAGATCATTCAAGCGTGTGAATGACATCCAAGCCATCAATGCTTGTCTGGCACCAATACAATAGGAACCTGATGAAAGCAGTGGCTCACATCAAAGATAACAAGTACTGAATACGTGAACAAGAGATGGAATGGAGTTCATCATGTATGGATCAATTGCATCCTCAAATCCATGCCCTGCTAGAAATGAATGGTGGTTAGTTTCAGGATGTTGATCAACTGGTTTATCTTCTAGAGTTAACTTTTGTAAAGACACCGTCCCACCAAGCACCCTACAAGGCTGGTAACCATGAGTCTAAGCATCCAGCATAACAAGTTGTTACTCATTGAAATACATGGTTTTGGGCAATACTGTAACTCACCAATATCTTCTGTCTTTTTTTTTTGTACAAGAACTCCAAGAACATGGTGAAACAGTTGCCAACAAAAGTACGAAACCTTCTGAAAACCTGAACATCTGCTGAGTAATATAAACTTCATCACAGAGAAATATCAGCCCTCAGTTGATGTGCTATATTTGTTGCAGTCAAAAAAGCATCAAGTTATGACATGCAAACCAGAAAGATCAACATGGCTGGCTGAGCAAGGTGTTCCAGAAGGCGGAGAGAAGCAATGTGAGAGTTTCAGCCAAAGCAGCGATGCAAGAAATAGAAAGAATACACAAATGGAGGAGAGGCAAGCTGCCAGCTGTAAAAATGCTGAGAGAGAGAGAGAGAGAGAGAGAGAAAGCTGGACTGATGATGACTGGCAGTACGATAAATTTGTCAAATGTTGCTGCCGCTTTCCATTTGCCATCTACTGCAAGAGAAGAGTGAGAATACATAGCTAGGAATCTTACCGAATCACCTACTGAAATCATTGATTCGTAATCCATAAACACAATTCCAATTTTGCCTTTTAAAGCGCATTATTATTCATAACTGCTCCAAACTTTCACTGGCTTCAACATACAAGGGCTGCACTGAGACCTAATTACCGAAAACCCAAACTCATAATTTTATTCACACACACACAATGTCCCATCTACCCATTAACATCAGTAGTATCACTGTTACTCCACAGGTGGCAAAACAGAAAACAGTAGTCACTGCAAATGAAGTCTACGATGAACAGCACGTTGAGACAGAAACTCTGTACCGATGCTACTGTCCAATCTCCGGTGAGGTGGTGCGTGTACTGCAATGGGATTTGCTAGCTAATAAAAAAAAAAAAAAAATTGGTTGTCCCTTTTATTTCCAGGTGGCCTGTCCGAATAATAATGGTTGTTTCCCTGTAATGGGTTAAAGCTGATTACTTTCATTGCAAGCCCAGTACGCGACACGACCAGTTAATAGGCTAACCCACTCCCGTGGAGGTTCGGGGGTGATCCAGCCACAGCCCTTTTCCGTCGGCATCAATCAAGAACGGAATGACAAGGACAGCCATTTAAAAACAGTCTATTTCACATGCGATTATTGTGTAAAAGAGAAAACTTAATAAATATGATAATTTCACAGGTGTAAGAAATGTGCAGTGGCTATTAGAACAGGTGCCCTTAATTCTGAATAAGTTGCCCATTTCAACAGGTTTAATTTAAAAGAAGATGATTGAGGATAAAAACAGTCAAAGTACCTGTTTCCAATCGCCTCTCCTTTGAATTGAAGAACGGGTAATAGGATGAAAACACCATGGGAATGATTGGAACCTGTAATTAATTATAGAGTAACAAATATCAAAAAGGGGAAAACATGGGTACTGCTTGAACTAAAAAAAGATCCCCCATCAGTTTAATGGATATTAAATATCCATAACTAAATCTACTGAATTTATTAGAATTAACTTGTGTCCTTTTCCAATCCAGTGACACCTCATTTCGCAAAAGCCGCGAGGACCTGCCGTATCTGAAGCAGCCATTGTCTTTAAAATAAAACAAGATACCTGACAAGAACTAAAACTGAAGAGAGAGTCAACCAGACAGGAGAAAGCTTTAAAACTACAGAAACAAGACAAGACAAAAAGATGTGAAAATATCTGTTCAGATTGTTAGGGACTACAGCAGAAAACATTCCTCACTTGCTCAAGTTTTATAGCATAAACAGCTTTAGGGGAAACCTGCTACGCGTGGATCATTAAGTTATCAGAAAAAGTCTTGATAACAGCTTTAAAAAAAAAAGTGGATCGTCTTAACTAGCAGCAGTAAATCTAGTTCACACATTTTGATAAAAATCAACCTCATTTGAGTCCACAAAAGTAAACAAACAAAACAGTAAACAGATATTTTGTATAAGACCTTGTACTACTATTTACGGTCACCTTTGCCACTGTAGGTGTCTCGTGATCTTTCAACACTGTGAACCCAAGGCTTGAGTCATGTGACAGTCACACTACTTCAAGTGCTGCAATGTGGCTCACTGTCTGGGTGAGATGCACTCAGGAAAGTCACAGGACTGTCAGCTGATTCCAAATTCACATAACCAGAGTCTCACACCCGAGCACAATAGCTGTCATAATTGTTCATATAATAAAGTTACCAAACATTCAGTATGGCACTTTGAAGATGACAACTTACCAGAAAAAGCAGCAATACCTGGCCACATAGCTAGGCTACAGACCGAAAATATACAGATGTGGCTGCTGGAGTTAGTGAATTAAGAGCTGACTTCAACATAAGGTGCAGACAGACTGGTTCAGACCTGGCGGAAGGGGCAGGCACCACATCAGAACTGACCATTATGATCGTCCTTACATCATATACTTGGCTCTTTATTACTATACTATGTTGGTACGTTTTGACCAGAACAAATTGTGGCAAGTCTCTCTTTGACCAGACTTTGAAAGAAATCAGCCATATCCTCCTAATCCACATATGCTAGATGTCCGGTGTTTCTCTTTCACACATACACACACATGCTGTCGTGACCACAAAAATGATTCCCTGACAAAACTGTTATAGGTTAGTGCTACCTGGACAAGTGAATTAGACAGGCTGTTAACTTCATTTGTACAAAGTAATCAATTCACTTTCATGGATAATAATGCAAAGGGCACATCATACAAGAATAGCAAAGACCCACCTTCAAATGGGAAATATCCAAAGTCTTCCATGGCTGGCCTGCTTGCTAGCCTGATCTGAGACCGTTCTGGAACTGTTTCAGGCCTTAACAGTAAAGCAGAACACGCTGCCAGAAGACTTCATCAGACATAGTGAACAGTAAGAGATGCAGGTGCAATGCTGTAGCGAAAGTCAGTGCTGTCATGCACACAACTAAAGGTCATGTGACTTAAGGTGTGTAGGAAATGACCATCTGATCCATCTAACAGTGCCCACATAGTGCGCATTATTAAGCACACATCAAACTTTATGGTCAATTTTGTAATGTTTGCAAACGTTTTATCCTGAATACATTTCTACAATTTACATCATGGTGTCCTTATACTGGTTTGACTATCACATTAAAAATGGGGGCACCAGAGAATCTCAGATTTTCAGTACACCAGCTGTCAGGAAAGAACTCCAACAAAACAAAGGTTTAACTGCAAATTTCAGTGCCCAGATGATTATTTACCTGTGATTCTACAGCCAGATTAAATGCACCTTTCTTGAAAGGAAGCATATCTCCACCTTTGTTCCTTGTTCCCTCGGGGAAGATAAATAGCTTTATCTTAAAAAAAAAAATAAAAAAACAAGCATATTACACATTTTTAGTTAAAATCTGAGTCGGTTTTAAATGAACTTTTTCCAAACATTCTATTAAAAGCAATCATTTATCATCTCAGGTAGTCAGCAGGGTCACATTCATACTGTTTTGCAGAGATGGAAGGGTAAAGATTTGGTAAAATTTCGATGAGATCTTGGACCCTTCCTGTCTTGTTTATGCTGTGCAGGCTGCAAGAGATGAGGGAATGCAAAACGTTTCCATGGCATGGTTGGTTCTCTTATCACTCTGAAGCATTGCATTATCTTTGCATCCTCTCATTCTCCAGTTCCAAAGATGTTAAGTACTTCCAAGGTAACAATATCACCATATATTTGGTAACCAAATGGCATGAGGCAGACTTCCAACACCTTTCTGTGTCCACAGTGATAATCTAAGACAGAGTAATAATGTGGTTGGGGCTAATTCTCCACTACCTGACTTGGAGACAATGTGTGAAGAATAACTAAAAGCACCATAGTACGTCATCCAGGATCTTCTGGAATAAATGTCGAGAGATATGATCAGGCTGCCTTTCTTTTACTTGGCCAGACAGCACGATTCAGTTTTCCAAAATAAGTTTATGACATTGTTTCAGAAGGGTAAGGTGGGACAAACAAAAAATTAATGTAGTCCCTTTGACTCTCAACCATACGGATGCAGAATCTCTGCTTCTTTCTAAATTAATGAAAAAAATGAACTATCAAAAACAAAAAAAAGTACTTTCAATTTGATACTGACCTTTAAGGGTATTTCTTAGTTTAAACTGTAAGGGAGATAAATATAGCGGCAGTTTTACGCACTTCCCTCCCTTGAAGCAAAGGAAAGAAAAAAGAAAAATTTTTTTTTTGTTTTCCACTTTGTAATTTCTAAAATGCGTAGTAACGGACATCATTCCTACTCGAAAGAATAAAATGAGAAATGCACCACAGATGAGGTGAATGCACATTCAATGATATAGCATTTTTTTCCCTAGACGCTGTGAATTTGAAATGATGATACATTACATCAAGTAGCGGTGAAAGCAGCAGCAGAGATAAATTCTGTAAAGTTCAACATTCCTTCTGTTTGACGAATTAGTCAAAGTATAGGAGTTGTTTCTGGAATGCGATACAGCCCCTATTCGACAATAATTAAGCACCCATCCAACATCGTGCTTACCTATCCTAACAGATTGCACAGAACCCAGAACTCTGCTAAAACACATCCATCTGAGAACCAGCCAATTTATCATGGAGATTCTGGACGATACCTCTCTGGTAACACTTCCCATTCAATTCTCTGTATATTACAGTTTGTTTTCACCTTACTTATACCACCTGATTTGCACCCCCAGCCTAGAAGCACTAGATAGCTTGCGTTAAACTGGCTGTATATTTAGTCAGATGTGATAATGTGAAGCATGGGATGGAGTGATACACAGATATTTCATTACAAATGGTTGTGTTAATAAGGACAGTAGTGTGTGCCATATTCCCCACGGCTCAATCTGTGCTGAGTAATACAGATCTGAAGGGTAGTATACAGAGAATTATTTAAAAAGAGGCTGATTGACTGTATTTAATTATAAGCCAGACAAATAATTAAAACTAGTGTATATTAAACAGTAGAATTTTCTTTCTTTATGCTATCCAATTAGTTAAGAACACTTTAATTTTTGCTGTTTAGCATCCCTTAACAAAAACGCCAGTTTGGATTCACTTATGACAGTCTCTAGCCCTGGGTCAACATTTACAAGTGGGGGATGCACCCAACCCAAACCACCACATAATTAACATTATTGTAGAATTCACTATGCAGCATGTAACATGGTAACGAGTTTAAGGAGCAGGATGTAAATGAAAACCACTTAAAAAAAAAAAAGTTATACTGTCAAATAATGAAAAAAACTAAATTTAAATAGAACTTTTAAACATAATTTTTCATTATCTTTGGTTACAAACTGAAGATTTTTTCCCCCAATCAACAGTGAAAAACAAACAGAAAATGACACGAGAAAGTAATTCCAGAAATGACAGTTCACTATATTCACCAGTAAATCAAACCATGGGAAGAGAGTACAATATGATCATAAGCAGCTGCACACGAGGAGAGACTGCATGTAGTACTCACATTTCTGTCTTTGATCAGCTTTGCCACACTCGAGAGGGTCTCCTTGGCTCTCCCATGGTTCAGACGATCAATGAACACGATGCCACACAGCCATGATGCTAAGCCAAAAATTCCCGCATATTTTAGCTCTTTCTTCACTAGACTGGTGCAATGCTTTGGCCAGATTTCAATCATACCTATGAGGAAGAAGAAAAAAACAACACTCAACAGAGTAATATCAAACCAGTTCTGATAGCACAATGTACAAATATAAGTTAAGCAAAACTGTGCGACATGGTATCATCCTAATTTGTCTCCCCTTAGTTACTTTTCCTGTACAATATTTTTAAAGCAACACAAAAACGTTCCTATCTTAATTAAAATACGCTAAACAACAGAATAGCAAAAAAAAAAAAAAAGTGTGCTTCAAAATTTTTTGCTTAATGTGTATTTCCTATTCAAAATTAATGACAAGTGTTATTTTTCTTAGGTTTCAGCTGAAAAATTAGAGGCAGGAGGATCTGCCATTTTCTATTTACCTATCAACCATATCAAAGTTTGCATCTGATTTCAAAATCATTTTCTCAACAACTGTAAATAAAACTAACAACAGAACCCAAATTATTAGAGACTTTATAACCCTTTGTATATCACCTGGGATGCGCTTGTACCCTACTACCATTTGGGCTGAGCCCTGGTAACTGAGAGACAGCCCTTTCTCATTACTGTAAGTCTTTGTAACAAAAAAATCTGTATACTGCTCCAACTCGTCAAGTTCTGCCATTTGAGTGAGCTGACTAAATGTACAGCCAGTTCAACACAAATACTAACTAGTGCTTATAGGTAATGTAATTAAAGTAAAAGCTGATGTAGTAAATGACAGGTTAAAAGGAATTTTAGAAAAAAAAATTGGATATATATATATATATATATATATATTATATCACCAGATGTGTTAAGTCCATAATTAGAAATTTTTTATTTAAATTCAACAACAAAAAAAGTAAATTTAGATTAAAAATATGGCCAGTTTCCTTAAAAAAACTTACTATATCTTGAGAGGGGATTAAAGCAGCACACAGTAAAAATGACACACAATTATGATAGCATTTAAAAGAAGTTACTCCAGTAAGTAATAATTTTATATTAGGATTCGCAATACAAACATTTCACCTGTCTGTTGCTGCTATTTAAAATCAAGTAGAAACAGAACCAGTAACTCTCTCAACGCCATGGTTCAGCTTGAAAGCACCAGCCAAAAAACACATAGCTTACCCAACATATCTAGGCTGCTTTGGTGGTTACAGACAATAATATATGGTTTGTCCGATTCTAGGTTTTCCTTCCCTCTCACTTCAATCACAATGCCGAGGATGTGCTTCAGAGGGCGATATATATTGGCAGCAATCCTGAAAACACAGGATGTGATGCAACAATGAAGATAAAAAATTAAAAAATAATAATAATAATAATACCTCAAAACAGAAGCATCAATGTAGTGTCTACATAATTTCGTGGCTCTGGAAGTGAACTAGTCACGAAAATGTTAAAACTAATTTCGATAACTAAAAGACAGTCATGAGAAATCCTTTGGTGGGAATTAAAAATGAAAAGGGCAGGGAACCCACTGTTAAATCCGTTTTAAAATGTACTATAATAGTCTAGGTTGGGTAGTTATTAATGTAAATAACACGTGTTCCAACCACTATTGAGAAAGACAGCAAGACTAATAGTGATTAGTCAACAGCAAAATCTGCATTACCATCTGACGGAACCGTCTTTGACAGGGTTCTGACATCTCAAGGCTATATATATCCTGCTGAAGACAAACTCCAAGATGAGAAAGATCACCGATTTTTTGCTACCGTACATCCTTCATCACCAGTTCTTCACTCAAAGGTGGTGCTGTTCGGATGTAATGATTATAAGCAGAATTATCCAACTCTGCCTTTGTTGCTATACGGGTATCTGGGCAGGGGATGTTCGACTGCGTAGGGGGCGGGGGGGGGCGGGGAAGACTGGATAATCCAGCTCGAACGAGCCTATCACCAGGCAGGTGCTCGGCAGGATGTTCGACTGCGTAGGGGGGCGGGTGGGGGGGGGGCCGGGGAAGACTGGATAATCCAGCTCGAACGAGTCTATCACCAGGCAGGTGCTCGGCAGGATGTTCGACTGCGTAGGGGGGGGGCCGGGGAAGACTGGATAATCCAGCTCGAACGAGCTTATCACCAGGCAGGTGCTCGGCATCTCCAACATCTAGGCGCACACGCACTCACTCACAAGCAGCGAGAAGGTTCGACCACAGAAGACGAACCGAAGTCAGGCGACTCCGTTCAAACGAAACCCGGCCAAAGTCGGCACCGCCGTCAGGGGGACTCGGCCGGGTTTCTTTTGAACAACGTACGAGGTCGGGGGGGGCGGTAAAGAGGGGACGGACTGACTCTTTGGCAAGTCATCCACACGGAGGAGGATCGAGGTGGTGAGGGTGAGGGTGAGGGTTAGTTGGGGGGGGATAAGGACCCCTACGATATCACAGGGACAGAAACACGTTCCGAGGCTTCTCACCTGCAGTTGTCCACATTGCCAGGTCGGAAGGCTGCGACGAAGCATACGAATATCCCCAGGACCATAATGTAGCCGTAGTATATGACCAGCTTCGTGAAGTACCGGAAGGTCTTGCTGGAGTTGTACAGGGCGGGGACCAGGATGAGCAGAAAGAGAAGCACCCAACCTAACTCGCCCCACATGCTGGCCAGTTCCGCTCTCTCGTAAAGTCGGTCGGCGCTCCATTTGACGTCATCACGTGTTGTCGTAAAATGCGTCAGCGGTTACGCCCCCTCCCTCGGTGGTGGGGGGGGGGGGCTGGAGCTCGAATGATAATGAATGCATGACTTATCTCCCCCTTCCACCATAAAAAAAAAAGACTGTCATCCCATGGAAACATTAGAGATAACGGATAGGAGTTAACGATCTGAACGTAAATCGATGGGCCTTCCGTGTTTACTACAGAAATAACCAACTGGTAGTATCGATGAGGCCACACCCCCCCCTCCCTTCCATCACCATCTCCACCTAGAACCGATTTGTTCCCGCTTTAGACTCGGGCAGGTGGACTCGTTCACCTGGCGAGGGTGATGCCTAAAAGCGGCACGTGACGGGGGAGTTCCCTCCCCCCCCCACACACACACACACACCACTCCTTCCATTCGCTGGCCGAATAATAATACCCGGAGGAAAAATTAATAGCCTTTTGCTTCCGGTCTCTTATATGCAGGGATTCGATCCGTATATAACGTTGACTTTAGCGGTGCCATAGAAACGAGATACCTCAATGGATTTGCATGGTTGGCTGAGTCAGCTACCAGATCTCGATGACATATCAAAGGTTCGAGGAACTGGATCGAGGGGCAAGTCTAATGCAGCAGTTTTAGAAGGGGAGACACGGGGGCCTTTGTCTGTTTCCATTGCCCCGCACAAGAACCGAAAGCCAGCCGACGATTCCGATACGTACGGCAGTGCAAAGGTAGACAGCAGGTAAAAAGGTTGACGTGTGAAATCCGCTCCTTTTCCGAGTTGCTCGAGGAAGTAATTAGTCTTTTAACTTATAACGATGACAGAAGAAAATTAAAGCAACAACAACAAAAATAAAAAAAAAATAATACAACAAACAAACATCGAAGTGTTATTGCAATACCCGGAAGTCTTCCAAAACATTTTAATCAGCGAAATAATTACGCAAATTATAAACTTTCCGCGTCCGGTTTTAACATGGCGATCGTCATCCGGTCAATGTGCTAAATGCGTTTTCCATCGATTAGGTTTCTCGACGTCCTCCTTTAATGTTATGGCAACGACTTTCAAAGAAACGTTACCGCAACACCGGTGTATCGAGGGTTACTTACTGAGAATGATTCGAGCAGGGAACGACAGCAGCTGGTGATTACGAGATACCGACAGAAGTTGAGCAGGACAAAAGCCCAACAAGACAATGAGGCTGGCATCTATTTCCGCGCAACATTTGATTGCAAATGATTAAGTTTGTGTTTCATTTCTTCAGGCAGAAAGACGCTGCTTCGCGAGGTTCTGTGATAGTCCCTCGTGACAATTCTTTTAAAACCCGATAGGTTTAAGAATTCTAGCAGTAGTTATTAGAAAAAAAAATTTTTTTTTTCTTTTTTAATCGAAATACGAAGCTTTGAAAAGGGAAGATTCTTAAGCTGCTTCAAAATTAGATAATTTTTACGGTAGGAAACAGCTTACAACAGCTGTAATATTATAGGAGAGAATGTGAAAATTAAGAGTAAAATAATTGGCAACTTTACGTTTTCATTTAAAAAAAAATGCGTTTGATGATAAGATTCAGCCTAATGAGTTGTTTACCCTTCCAAAGTGTATGCAATATCCAATTTTCATTAGTATTTCTTCCGGTGTCTTCCTTCCATCACGATGCAAAAAGTGGTAAACTATTATTTTACAACATTAATCATAAAGAAGGTGTGGGAGGCCTTTGTTATGGATTCGCCGATTATGTATAGTTAGTGGACAGGTATCCCTCATTGACGAGAGTGACAGGGTGTACTGCAGAAAAGAATAGACACGCTCGGCCAAGTAGCACAAACGAGATGTGACAATGGTGACACTTTACGATTAGTCAAAGGGAATCTCTTGTGTTTATGTACGCTGCCATCGTCGCACTTAGGTGGAGAGATACAGTTTATGCGATCGTATTGTTAACATCTGTACAAAGGTTAACGCTTCAAACCGACTACAGCTGGCCACATTTCCTGTACGCCACGCTCACCCTCTCGGTGTGGCGCCAGATGAGCATATCTGCTATGGAATGGGGACTATAAGGGAATAAACGGACGGGTTCTCGCGAGGTTCTTCATCTCTTTAAAATAAAGCTCAGCTTTCTTAAATCTATTTTATACTCCACCTCGTGAAAAATCCGTGCATGGGGATTTAAGCGGTCCAGATATAAGTTATACTAGCGCAATTTTTTTTTAAAAATTGAACCGTCTTTTCCAAAACGTTGCGAGCTGCGAACGGTGCCAATACAATTAAGTACCCTGCTTCCGTGTACTGGGTCCAGTATCTGGTGGCATTGATGGCGGTGCGAGTTTACTTTGCTTGCTCGCGCCGAGAACACAGAAGCAAACTCCTCTTCGGAGCCTCATCGCGAAGGTTATCATAGCAAGAGAGACGAGAGGCAGACGGACAATCCGCCTTAGAACGTGTCGCATCGATTTCTGTCCCGCAGACACAGGTGGGGTAGCTGGACTTGGGGTGGGGCGCGCATGCGCTTTGCGAACGTCCTTTGTATGGTACCACGGGGCTATCGGCAGCACCAGAGAGATACACCGTCATCACGAGGTCGGGAACGAGCCACAGGAAGTGAACAACGGGACCACCCGCACTGGATAGGGCATCGACCCAAACCGCCCTTTTCACGGTGGATCGGTGGTCGCCATGTAAACGATCTGCCGACCTTTGTCTCGTCGTTTTAAACAGAAAAAAAAACAACAAAATAAATATAGTTAGTTCACATTATTTATTAGACAATAGCATTTTAAAACGACACCAAATTGGTTTTACATTGCTTCATTAGAATGGTACACAATCAAAATCTCCGGAAATAGCCGAGGATGATTGTCTCTTTCAGTCGAGCATTTGACAAGTAAGAAATCAAAATCTCCGGAAATAGCCGAGGATGATTGCCTCTTTCAGTCGAGCATTTGACAAGTAAGAAATCAAAATCTCCGGAAATAGCCGAGGATGATTGTCTCTTTCAGTCGAGCATTTGACAAGTAAGAAATCAAAATCTCCGGAAATAGCCGAGGATGATTGCCTCTTTCAGTCGAGCATTTGACAAGAAAGAAAATAAGATAATGTGCATATTTAGTTAACAACGGTATAAATCATCTTTAATTTGTCCCTTTGCGATTCTCTGAAGAATAACACCCGACCTTAGGCGGCTGCATTTTTTTCCTCTTTCTAACGCATTTCTAGATCCTTCGAACGGCCGATCACTGTTCTCTTGCTTAGGCAACAGTCTTTAATGCTATTATTTGTAATGCACTTATTCGCTCACCTGAGAGTATAGAGTTCCCGCTCGGGTTCGTTTGCATTATCGACACACCAGACAGCTATTTGCTGGAGTTCCTCGCTCCGCCGTTGGTTTTTACGCTGCAGTAACTCAAACCTCTCCAATCAGGCACTCGGCTCGAGTGACGTTTCCATCATCTTGCTACGAGATTATGGAGCTGCAGATAAGATTTGCATCATCGACAAATCGGGAAGGGAATTTCAGCTTCAGAATTATTCGCGAGCCGGGAGAGAGAGAGAGAGAGAGAGAGAGAGAGAGAGAGAGAGAGAGAGATGATAGATATATATATATAGAGATATATATATATATATATATATATATATATATATATATATATATAGAGAGAGAGAGAGAGAGAGATGGAGAGAGAGAGAGAAGAGCGAGGAGGAGAGAGAGAAGAGACAGAGAGCGAGAGATGACGTCAATACAGAGAGAAAGATTACGTCAGTATACAGAGAGAGAGAGATATGACGTCAATACAGAGAGAGAGAGAGAGGTGATTGGTACTGCTTTTATAATACGTCGATTTCACAAAGGAAGCGAAAGATGTTGATTTGGCAGCTAACGTCGTTCCAGAGGAAATCCTTTCGGTGGTCCAAAGCGAGGCAATGCTGATTTCCATCGTAGTTGTCCGGCGATCCCTGCAGCCAGTTCCCCATTGGTTTACCATTCCACCACACCCACTTTCCGTGCCGTATGGTGTCAGAGGCTCCGAAATGGTACCAGCTGCTATTGTATTGAACTGGGGGAAAAAGCAAAGCATTCATCAATAAAAATGACAGTTTGCCAGGGTAGCCGTCGGTCTTCTTTGCGCCCGATATAACGCGTGTATGCGGCAAACTAATCGATATTAATTGTTATTTAGGAACGAATTGTTTAGTTTCATTCTCGGAAAGACGTTTTACCGAAAGAAAAAAACAAAACAAGTCAGGTGATTAAATGTATCGTAACTGAGCGTGGAACCGGAAGTTACCAGGCTGCCAACTGGCTGGTGTAGGGCGGCGACAATTTATTACATTCATCTCTCACCCTGATAGAATTCTCTCCTGTTCGCTGCAAAATATTTGTCACAAGTTCTTGTATGTCAGTAAGTTTGACCTCCCCTCCCCAAACAACCTGTCTGTTTCTCTTTTTATTTATTTAAATATATTTTTTCTTCAACATCTATCAGTTCATGCGGCTAAGTAAACATTTCCCCCCAAGATCTGCGGGTTTCGTTGTCTTCTCTACGCTGGTTACCACGCAATTTTTTTCCTCGTGTCCATTTTCCAATATGGCTAAAACGATTCCGAAAAAAAAGGGAGGTTTGTGAGGTCGGAAATGTAGTACACGATACAAAAAATGTCCAGAATTTTACAACAGGTTTTAAAGTTTCTTACTTAACTAGTAATTAAAACAGTGTTATAACCTATGTGAAGACACCCATAATGCTAAGATGAGGCTACATACAGGTCACCCATTTTTAAAATGTACTATTGTAATCTTTGCACGCGCAGAGGCCACTGCATTTGCTGCATGTGTTTCCATTATGTTTAAATCAACATCTTGAGAAACGATTATGACGTCGATTACAGCCTCGTCTATAACGTAATCACATGACGTCGATTACAGCCTCATCTATAACGTAATCAATTGACGTCGATTACAGCCTCGTCTATAACCTAATCACATGACGTCGATTACAGCCTCGTCTATAACGTAATCACATGACGTCGATTACAGCCTCGTCTATAACGTAATCAATTGACGTCGATTACAGCCTCGTCTATAACCTAATCACATGACGTCGATTACAGCCTCGTCTATAACGTAATCACATATGACATCGATTACAGCCTCGTCTATAACCTAATCACATGACGTAGATTACAGCCCTCGTCTATAAACTAATCACATGACGTCGATTACAGCCTCGTCTATAACGTAATCACATGACGTCGATTACAGCCTCGTCTATAACGTAATCACATGACGTACATTACAGCCCTCGTCTATAACCTAATCACATGATGTCGATTACAGCCTCGTCTATAACGTAATCACATGACGTCGATTACAGCCTCGTCTATAACGTAATCAATTGACGTCGATTACAGCCTCGTCTATAACCTAATCACATGACGTCGATTACAGCCTCGTCTATAACGTAATCACATATGACATCGATTACAGCCTCGTCTATAACCTAATCACATGACGTAGATTACAGCCCTCGTCTATAAACTAATCACATGACGTCGATTACAGCCTCGTCTATAACGTAATCACATGACGTCGATTACAGCCTCGTCTATAACGTAATCACATGACGTACATTACAGCCCTCGTCTATAACCTAATCACATGATGTCGATTACAGCCTCGTCTGTAACGTAATCACATGACGTCGGTTACAGCCTCGTCTATAACGTAATCATATGACGTCGATTACAACCTCATCTATAACGTAATCACATGACGTCGATTACAGCCTCGTCTATAACGTAATCACATGACGTCGATTACAGTCTCGTGTATAACGTAATCACATGACGTCGGTTACAGCCTCGTCTATAACGTAATCACATGACGTCGGTTACAGCCTCGTCTATAACGTAATCACATGATGTCGATTACAGCCTCGTCCATCCGTTTTACTGGATATTACTGGCGTTGTAGCAACTTACACTAGAGCAATTATCTGCGGTGGTCTCTCCTAACGAAAAGACTGCCATGGTGCGATTAACACTTTCCATTAAACCTGTTAACAAATTTGTCAGTAGGAACTGTTATTTGATGGCATAATCGCGGTTTGTTGCCCTTTGTCTTCAAGAATGTTTCCGATACGGTGAACCATTATGGTGATGTCTTTCAGCAGAACAGCGCTTTCTTTGTCACCTCGTGATTGCCAGGAATTTCTACGAGCAAGTAACCCTGCTGTGCGAACAGTCTGACAAGAGAACGCTTTAAAGAATAAACTGCAGACTATTTCTCACGACAATACTGACTCGTTGACTTCTCGTGGTGGATTTCGGAACAAGATATTAAAAAATTTGGAGAATTTGAGATTGCGTTTGGTACTGACAGGTCCAAAATAATAACTGTAAATCGTACTAGCACACATACACACACACACACAACCACACTCTCTCTCTCTCTCTCCACAACTCTCTCTCTCTCTCTCTCTCTCTCTCTCTCTCCTTTCTCTCTTCTTCTCTTCTCTCTCCCTCTCCCTCTCTGTATTGACGTCATGTCTCTCTATCTGTATTGACGTCATCTCCCCGTGTCCCGACGGTCACCTCTCTCTCTCTCCCTCTCTCTCTCTTTCTCTCTCTCTGACATTGTTCCAATTCTGATTAGGCATTTTTGAAATTATTTATATTAATTTAATGCTTAAAATTGTTCCTTCGGCGGTTAAAATATAGATTTACAGAAATGAGACTGTACAACAGTGGGTGCTGTACGCTGTTCACCAAGTTTCTCTTGTAAGTCATTTCCCCCCACATCGATTCGTGTCCTGAATTCGATTAACAGCAGTTGGCTTCAATAGTTAATACGATTGCTTCAAGTGATTTCAAGTGGTATTAAGAATGTTAGATTATTATCACAAAGGAAATAAACAGGAAAGTCCGTTGGTCACAAACAGGAATTATTGCTTATGTTCCTCCCCCACCCACCACCACCACCACCACCTCGAACTATCTCCAAAATTTTAGGTTTCGAAGAAGAAAAAGAAGTATAGAGAAATGCCAACATTCGGGCTATACAGATACAGGGTGATCCAGGACTCCTCCCTGAGTTAATCTGTTTTGACGCTGAATGACTGACCTCGGATCACCTGCCACCGGTTGCCGGAGGGGACGGGAACGTTTCGATAAGTACTTCGATACCAGACAAAAACACCCGGTAAATAAAAGCAAAACACACACACCACACACACACACACACACACACACACACACACACACACACACACACACACCACACACACACACACAACAAAAGTATAACCTAAAAGTTATTACCAAGATTAAATCGTAAAAGTAATTTCTTATCGTCGTCTGCCTTTCTGTTAACCGGTGCCCGTCGTCTGATATAAACGGCTGGTCGAGGCACTAATTTTCTTGTATTCCTCCCTGATGGTCGATACAACGTTAATCGCAATCGAGTTAATAGCGCAATTAAATCTAAAACTGCTTCTACCCTTCGCATGCTTTGCGACCATACGACCAAAGGAATCGGCAAACGGGAAAAACGATAAAGGAGCGGGATGCATTTAAAACAAACGCTTTAAGCTTTGCGTTTATTGGAAGGAGTAATCAATACATCTAAATCATTTGCCACGGGAGAGAGCTGACGTCGTTCTATTGGATTAATTGTCTAGTGACGGTGGAAACAAAGTGTGGTCGTGTCCTCGTCTGGAAACAGACGGCTCGCGCAACCATTTTATTTGTACTGTTTTCTGTGCCATCAGCTGCTGCTTTATTGAAGCTCTGTGGCATTATTTGCACATCTTCGGGGCAATCGTGAAACGATTTTACCTGAAAACAAATTAGCCAAATAAGACATTTGAGGACATCGCGAGTATAAAGGCTTAATAATAATCATCATCATAATAATACCATCATTACCTTTTGTAACCGAAGATGGCTCTTGTGAGTTTGTAATGTAAGAGCTGCTGCTCACTCAAGGGGTCACTCACCCGAGTAAATGTATTTTCTTGTTAACCACACTTTTAGGTAGTGTAATCTTGTTAACCACACTTTTAGGTAGTGTAATCTGGTTAACCACACTTTTAGGTAGTGTAATTTTGTTAACCACACTTTTAGGTAGTGTAATCTGGGTAACCACACTTTTATGTAGCGCAATCTTGGGTAACCCCACTTTTACTTAGTGAAATCTTGTTAACCACACTTTTAGGTAGTGTAATCTTGTTAACCACACTTATAGGTAGTGTAATCTTGTTAACCACACTTTTAGGTAGTGTAATCTGGGTAACCACACTTTTATGTAGCGCAATCTTGGGTAACCCCACTTTTACTTAGTGAAATCTTGTTAACCACACTTTTAGGTATGTAATCTTGTTAACCACACTTATAGGTAGTGTAATCTTGTTAACCACACTTTTAGGTAGTGTAATCTGGTTAACCACACTTTTAGGTAGTGTAATCTGGTTATCCACACTTTTAGGTAGTGTAATCTGGTTAACCACACTTTTAGGTAGTGTAATCTGGTTATCCACACTTTTAGGTAGTGTAATTTTGTTAACCACACTTTTATGTAGCGCAATCTTGGGTAACCCCACTTTTACTTAGTGAAATCTTGTTAACCACACTTTTAGGTAGTGTAATCTTGTTAACCACACTTATAGGTACTGTAATCTTGTTATCCACACTTTTAGGTAGTGTAATCTGGTTAACCACACTTTTAGGTAGTGTAATCTGGTTAACCACACTTTCAGGTAGTGTAATCTGGTTAACCACACTTTTAGGTAGTGTAATCTGGTTAACCACACTTTTAGGTAGTGTAATCTTGTTAACCACACTTTTAGGTAGTGTAATCTTGTTAACCACACTTTTAGGTAGTGTAATCTTGTTAACCACACTTTTAGGTAGTGTAATCTTGTTAACCACACTTATAGGTAGTGTAATCTGGTTAGCCACACTTTCAGGTAGTGTAATCTGGTTAACCACACTTTTAGGTAATGTAATCTGGATAACCAAACTTTAGGTAGTGTAATCTTCTTAAATACACTTTCAGATTGCAAACAATATTTACGAAAGAAGTTGCGGCACATTTATGCGTTTCAGAACTCCAGCGCCAGCGACAGAGAGAATTTTTCGGATTGCTAACTAAACTGCGCCTTGCCAAGTAAACTGCTGCACACGTTCAAGTTCAGACTTAAAGGTGTTCCATCAGGCTAAATGCCTAATTTAGCGTGAGTAGTCACCAAACTTTCTACTCGCTCGCTCTTTCAGAACAGAAAACATGGAACATCACTGAACTGAAAATATTAGAGTTCCTCCGAGGTCCAAAAAGTTCAGAAATAATTTTCTTTCAGCTCACCGGAACATGCATGGACAAGGTTCTGTTTCTGAGGCAAGCACTTGGATGGATCACAATTCTCCTTCCCAAAAGACGTGAGGGGGGTTAGCGGTCGGCTACCTCCCAACGAACTCTAAGGGGGGGGGGTAACGCCCACGTCACAGTTAGATTTTTCATAGTAATATAAAAGGACACAACAACACAAGACGAAAGCAAAAGAAAAGAATAACACAAAAGGCGGCGCTCAGAGAAGACTGAACCCACATCTCAACCGTAGCTTCACAGGTACCCGGATTAGCCCGATCTGAATTCTTCGTGTTTTTTTTTTTTTGTTGTTGGGGGAGTGAGAGATAGCCGGAGTACCCGAGAGAAGTTCGGTGACGAGTTGATGTAAAAGATAAAAGCCTAATAAGGCCACGTTGCATCTTAATGGATTCGCGGAATAAAGTTTCCTGGCGGTGATGCTGTGATGGAGGCAGTGGATACTGAGAGAGTTTACACTGGCTGCGGTCTTTCTGCCAGGGATGGAGTAAAATAGAAAACAAAAATTGGGGGCAAGGTGAAATTTAAAGGAAATTGTTATACATGTTATGATAATGCCATTACTGATGTATATTTTCTTTTTCAGATCAACTTTTTGATTTAATTCTTTAAAAATATGAATCGAAAGTGTGTTAATCCGACGGATTCCTTCTGTTACATATGTGGAGAGATGACTATGAAATCTCAAAGAACAACAATGACTGCACTTGCAAAGAAGGCCTATGGACTTTACTTCGGATGCAAGATAGGCGATCAGGACAAAGCGTGGGCATGGCATATCTCTTGCGCCTCCTGTGCAGCTAACCTTCGGGGATGGCTTAAAGGAACACGTAGGTCCATGCCATTCGGAGTGCCAATGATTTGGAGAGAACCGCAAGACCATGTTAAAGATTGTTATTTTTGCTTCACAAATATTTCAAGTTTATCTGCTAAAGACAAAACTAAAGTTCAATATCCAAACCTTGCATCAGCCATTCGACCAGTACGTCACAGCGAAAGTATTCCTAAGACGTGGACATTGGACGAAGAATCTGAAGTCGACGAGCTAATGGATGTTCAAGAAGATACCGATGCAGACTACAAGCTTCCAGAATCAAAAGAACCGCAATTCATTACACAGAGTATGTTGAATGATCTTGTGAGGAATTTAAATTTGCCAAAGATAAAAGCTGCACTTTTGAGATCCAGGTTGCAGGAATGGAATTTATTGGAAAAAGATGCAAACATATCTGTTTTCCATACCCGTCAAAAAGATTTAGTCAAGTTCTTTTCCTTTGATAAGGAGAGTTCTGTTATTGCAATGATGTTAATGGTTTACTGACTATTACAAACTGAACCTTAAAGCTGTCTGTTGCACAATGGAAATAAACATCCCTCCATCCCTATTTGGCACGCCGTCCACATGAAGAATCCTATAATAACAGGAAGACCATTCTTAAACAATTAAACTACAACAAATTTCTCTGGCACATATTTGGCGATTTAAAAGTTTTGGCATTACATCTGGGCTTGCAGCTCGGATATACTAAATTCTGCTGTTTCCTATGTGAATGGGACAGTAGGGCCAGAGAATCTCATTACATTGTTCAAAAATGGCCTGCTCGTGAAATTGTTCCAGGACAAAAGAATGTTTTTCATCACCCATTGGTGGACCCCCAAAAATATACTTACCACCATTTCATATTAAACTAGAATTGACGAAGAACTTTGCGAAAGCAATGAACAAAGATGGACACGGATTCAAATATTTGAAGCAAATGTTTCCTCGTGTTAGTGAGGCAAAGATAAAAGAAGGGATTTTTGTTGGCCCCAAAATTAGAGAACTTATGAGGGACAAACAGTTTGATGCAATCTTAAGGGACGAGGAGAGAGCAGCATGGAATGCCCTAAAATCTGTCGTCATTAATTTTTTTGGAAACATCAAGGCTCCAAACTATGAACAACTGGTGCGTGAAATGATTGAGGCCTATAAACAAATGGGATGCAATATGTCCTTGAAGATCCATTTTATGCAATCTCATTTAGATTTCTTCCAAGAGAACCTTGGAGGTGTAAGTGACGAGGATGGTGAAAGATTTCACCAGGAAATTTCAACCATGGAGAAACTCTATCAAGATCGGTGGGATCCTGCAATGTTAGCCGATTACTGCTGGACACCAATGAGAAATGCTCCTGAAGTAAGCTACAAAAGGAAATCCCTTGCCAAGAAATTTTAAATCAATAATAATAAATTTTTAGTGAACTCAATATTCTCATGTTTAAACCGATTGTACATAAATGTTTAAACCCAATTTTCTCAATAACTAAGAGTACCAGCGCAATTCCATGACCATATTAGGAATCAGTGTAAAAAAATGCTATAGGACACACCCATCAAATTCCAAGAAACAAACAAAGAAAAGGTTAAAATTTGTTTGCCAGTGTAATCAGTGAATAGCAAATTGGTATTTGAATCTCTTCAAAGGAGATTCTTTTGCAGAGTCTGCTGAGAAGATCTCCAACCTGATGGTAACTTTCGGTTTTTACAAGATAAGGAATCGCATTACACGCAGAGAGAGAGAGAGAGAGAGAGAGAGAGAGAGAGAGAGAGGAGAGGAGCGAGAGAGGAGAGAGACGGAGAGAGGAGAGAGAGAGATGGAGAAGAGATGAGACAGGGAGAGAGAGAGGAGGAGAGAGAGAGAGAAGAGAGGAGAGAGCGGAGAGGAGAGAGAGAGAGGATGAGAGAGGAGAGGAGAGAGAGAGAGGAGATAGAGCGGACAGAGAGAGAGAGGAGAGAGAGAGAGAGTAAGAGGAGAGAGGGAGAGAGAGATGAGGACCAGAGGGAGAGAGATGACACGGAGAGGAGGGAGGAGAAAGAGAGGAGAGGACCGAGGAGGAGATGAGAGGACAGAGAGAGAGAGAGACAGAGAGCCTCTCAGAGAAAAGACAGAGAGAGAAGAGAGGACTGAGGAGAGATAGAGAAGGGGGGCCAGAGGGACCGACCCCAGGGAAACAGAGGAGAGCGAAGCGGATGAAGGATGAGGAAAAGAGACAGAGGGACAGAGAGAGCCAGAGCAGGCAAGAAGAGACGAGAAGGAGACAGAGACAGAGAAGATTAGAGAGAAGATCAAGAGACAGAGAGAGAAGAGACCAGAGACAGAGAGAGGAGACTAGAGAGCTCGAGGAGACCAGAGGAGAGAGATGAGAGAGAGGATAGAGAGCGATGAGTGAGCTTTATAAAGAGACCGAGAGGGAGATTGAGGAGGTGGAGGAGGAGGACAGGGAAGGGACAGAGCCAGAGATCAGACAGGAGAGACGAGAGCGGGGGAGGAGGGGAGAGATGAGAGAGGGCAGAGGAGAGACAGAGAGAGAGGGGAGCCGGCAGACAGAGAGCGAGAGGGAAGATGCAGAGAGAGATTGAGGAGAGAGGGGACAGAAGGAGAGGACAGAGACCAGAGGATGATAGAGGAGACAGGGGAGACGAGGGAGAGAAGGAGGGAGGAGAGGAGAGGAAGAGGACAGAGTCCCACAGAGAGGGAGATGGAGACAGAGGAGTCAGAGAAGAGGAGAGTGGACAGGAGGATCAGAGTGAAACAGATTGAGAGATTGGCGACAGAAATGACAGAGAGAGAGAGGCCAGCGAGACGCAGAGACAGAGAGAGATACCCGAGAGAGCAGCCGAAGACGAGTACAGAGACTAGCACGGACAAGAGACGAAGAAGAGGAGAAGGGCGACAGAGAGGACAGAGGACAGGCGAGAGACAGAGAGATGGTGTGTGTGAGTGAGGGACAGAGGACGAGAGAGCAAGAGAGACAGAGACAGAGAGAGAGCAGAGGAGAGAGAAGGAGAGATAGCGAGAGAGAGAGAGAATGATGTCAGTAGAGAGACAGAGGACAGACACAGAGATGAGAGAGAGAGAGAGAGAGAGAGATGATGTCAGTACAGAGAGGAGGGAGAGAAGAGAGAAAGATGTCATTACAGCAAGAGGGAGAGAGCGAGAGATAACATCAGTACAGAAGAGAGAGAGAGAGAGAGAGGAGAGAGAGAGGAGAGAGAGATAGAGAGATGATTTCAGTACAGAAGAGAGGGAGAGAAAGATGTCATTACAGACAAAGAGGAGAGAGCGAGAGATAAATCAGTACAGAGAGAGAGAGAGAGAGAGAGAGAGAGAGATGGAGGAGAGAGACAGACGAGAGAAGAGGAGAGAGAGTCCTTTCCCTCTCAGCTCTAAAGAAATATATACACTGGTTCAGAAACTTCCCTGGGAATTATCCAGATCAGGGTCCAACGAGAAATCATGGGAAATGATTGGAACGATACATCGCAAGTAAAAAAAAAGGGAAATTATATGCGAAGCGGAGATGAATTGACAAAGGAAAAAAAGTCATTAAGAAAGCTTAGAAAAACACTTCGTCATGAAAAAATATCCGCCGAAGCTCTCTACCTGCTCTTCGGTAGATTAGACTAGAGGCTACTTCAAAACGAACTACGAGCTGGTCGCCGTATTCCCCTACATACGACCGTTTTAGGCAACTTGTTTATTTTCTCTATACTCACCGACGCCAAAAGTTGCTAAGACGACAGGATCCCCTCCAAACCCGCCTCGACTGTCGCTTTTTAAAAGTTATCCGTTTGCGAAATTGGTTTGGTGGATGCTCTTGGCATGGTGTCTTCTTTTCCATCTTCACCATCAGTCCGTCCGTCCGCCCGCCCGCGCGGGAGGTTCCACCGATAGCCCGACCCGCCTATACCGTACCAGTCAAAGGCTCCCAGGGTCGGCGACCCAGACCCGAGATGTTCTCAAATCCCCGAAAGCTAGGACAGGGGCTCACCCGGAAGATTAGAACTATTACTGTTTTTCGCCAAACTACTCAGGGAATAAGGAATAGGGGGGGTTGCTGTCGTGTCCCTTACGTATGTCTGATAGCCGATGAAGAGTGGAAATCTTACCTGTTTGTTTCAAAACGTTTTTGATGTACGAAAATTTCTCCGCGGTGTCTATTACCATCAGGTGCCCCTTGTCCATTGCGCAGGTGTTTGCCGCATTCATCCAAGACGATTGCACGGTGAACACTTTGTAGCAGATGTTTAAATTGTTCTCGAATACATAACCTTTAGCAGCCGGGCAAGACTCTGTAAGAAAACAGGTACGTACATACCCGGCGGGAAGTGCCGATGGCGACTTTGTTATATTATCTTTTGTGTGTGTGTGTGTGTGTGTGTGTGTGTGTGTGTGTGTTTTCTTTTCCTAGAGTTATGCGGGGAAACAGACAGATAATCGCTTCGGAGAGAAAGGATCCGCTGCTGTAACTGTCTCGGTTCTCGGAGCCGTCGTCCCGTCCCTGCCCAGAGCTCAACCCGCGGTAGGTTCCCCGATCAGTGCGATGGCACCTGAGAAGATTTTCTCATGAAATAATTTTAAGATTAAATGTCACCTGTATTGACATTGCGATGAAGGGGTATATCAAGGTATAAATTGTATAGTGTAAACAAAGCATCAAGTAGTTAATTTTTTTAAAACAGTGGAACGTATTTACTGTCATTTCCTGAGGATGTTATTGGAAATAGATACTTACCTGCGTACAGGAAATAGGCCTTTACCCCACGCTCAGCCAGGGTGTGGGGTGGGTCCGGCGGAAGGAGATTGTACCTGTGAAGTTGGCAAGTCTTCTTAGGAGCATTGTAGAAGAAGAGCACGCAGCCAAGTTGGGAGAGACACATGGACAAACACCTCGGTGTGGAGTCCACTCGGTCCGCTTGAACTTCCATCCCACTCTGAGGAAGTAAGTTCCATAGCTCACTGTAGGAACGAGCCAGCCCGCTCTGCCGCTCGGAGCTGATCGTCCTCAGACAGACGAAAACACCGAGAAGGCACCTGACACTCGGGTAAAGCCACATTGCGCCAAGCGCTACTTCTGCCAGAAACAATGAGAAATATGGGTTAATATTTAGACGGAAGGGGACGCAGTAAATAACAAAAGGAAGTGGAAATCGATAACTCTTTCTCGCTCGACAGGCGACTCGTTTTTTTCCATTGACTGGCGCGATGAATCTGTTCAATATACACCTCTTATGCAGTTGTTGGACTTTTAGATAAAAACTCTAACTGAAAAACCTGTTATTTTAATAAATCGTAGTGGGGGGTGATATTAGTATAAGCATTTAAGTGTGTAAATCAACGCGGTTTTGTCCTTTTTAAGGTTCATGACGCGTAATAGATCATCCCCCCACCAGCCCCATAGCTTGCTGGAAAGATTCTTTCATTTTGGACAAGAATGCTTTTCTAGCATCTTTGTAAAAGGGCGTGAAGAACGTGTTCTAGGTCTGCATACTCGTGTTGCAAGTGCATCCGATGGCACCAGCTTCAGCTCGCGTAGACGAGCAAGTAGTCTTCTCAGAAGCCCGTCCTTAACATGAACATAATCAGTGGCTCGTGGTTTCGATAGTCTGTGTGCATGTGTCGACACATTTCTTGCATCTTCTTTTTAAAATAACGATTTTTGCTTCTCGGTAGGATGTAGGGTAACCTGGGGTCCTATTTCAGCTGCTGGTATTTGCCCTGTTCCGCTTACGCCGCAGCGTGATGAGCTCTACTGCAGATGTATTTTTGTAGATGAAGAGGATGTTTGGCGACGCCGTTAGGTCTTTTGTAGTTTTGTCAGGTTTCCTTTTCTGAACGGATGGCAGCGGTCGCCTCGCGCTGTCCGCCAGGTACGCGGTGTTGGGGGTCTTTCAAGGTTCTTGTTTGAAAAGGTCCGTGATGCTTCGACGAGAGGGCATCGCTTCGCGCTGAAGAAGACTCCGGTTGCTGATTCCTTCTTGACGTTTTACCCTCTAGCATTTGGAGGTAGGTGCCCCCCCTTCAATCTTAAACTGCATTCTCAGTTGAGCCATTGGTGTACACAAGCATCCAGTTGTACTTTTCATGTGGGAATTTAAAGTTTCTTTTACTTAACACCCAACTCTGAATCTTCCCCTTCTATGGAGATTTCATGGACTTCCTCCGAGTGTCAATGAGCCGTTAAGTTCTAAGGTCATCGGTGCATGGTGGAGTATTCCACTATTGACGATATCTTTACCTAATATCTTGATATTTGGTTGCCTTATTTTTCCGGGAAAAGGGCCTCTTTCTGGTGAATTCTTGGATTGTCACATTTATTGGATGCTGATTGATATTTCTTTTCATTTGTAAAGACCAGCACGGGTTCCGATGGCACTTTCTGTCTCTTGTACCGATTTTTATGGATGTACTCCGGATGTTGGTCAATCTGTTGGTGTCTGACTTCTCTGCGGCTAACAAAGGTGAATTTATTCATTCAACTGTTAATCAGACGTTTCTTACATATAATAGATCTGTTTGAAAATCTCCTCTTTGGCTCCCCATTGCGTACAAGAGAGTTTCTTTATCAAGGATATTTCCTCTACTGACCCCCCCTTTTAAGCTTTTACAGGTGTGGGGTTTCCATGTTGTCCTTCATCCAAGCTTGCCTCCAAGATACGCGGGGCTAGCGTATTTCGAGAGAGTGCTGCTGTCCAGCTCGACGCCACACTTTACCGTCTTCCGGTGGGAATAGTGAGGTATCCATTTTGTGTTCTAAGGCCGCCTGAATTGCTCTTCCGTCCGCTGGCTCCTCAGCAGACAGTCTCGCGAGACTTGGTCGTGGGTGACCCACAACAGTCCCCGCATCTGAGTTTACCGGTGTGCAGCATCACTGGGACAAATATTCACGTCGACACCCGTGTTAACCAAGCGCGTACTGCTGACAGCCATGTTTTTTGTTTTTTGTTTTTTTTTCAGGTTTAAACTTGCACAGATGGTACCCCCGGCGGAGAGGAGAATAGGGGTCTGGCTGTTGAGCGAAAGGTTCCAGCACCACCACCCCTGGCCGCTTAGTCGCACGACAAAAAGATTAAAAAAAGCAACTTGCCGAGGTCCTGTGACGTCGAGAAGAACGGGGCGGTCGGGAGAGCGTAGGCTCGAGTGTCGTCTCGTGACCGTCAGGGACAGGGGACCGGGATCGCCGACACCGATGCGCACGGCTACAGCACTTGAGGAATCTGTTCACCACGGACACAATGACAGCGAAAAGTATCGATTCCGTGGCTGTTATACACACACACACACACACACACACACAATAGGACAGAAGTTCGCCAAGATAGAGAAGGACATTTACAGTTCAAGTCACACGAGGCCGGGTAAATGCTAACAGATAACACGGCAGTTAAGCACAAGTTCGTGTTCTCAAATCAAACCGAAACCGCGTCGAGCTCTCGGGGCCGAATGGAGGTTTGGTATCGTCACTTATCCGAGAGAAGGTCAGCAGAACAGCTTTGGCGGCTCCTATCGTAGCCGTGTCGGAAACACCTCGAGAAGGGTCAAGCCCCCACCAAAAGTAATTAAAGGAAGAAAATTCGCAGAGTTACCAACCGTAAACAGAGAATGTGCCGAACCAGTTCTCGAGATACAAACCGTGTCGCTTTCTTCCTCGGCGGTTATTTTTCATCGGAATGTAAGATCGAGCTTCACTCCCCTTCGCAAGCTGGCTACCCACCAGACGGCCGAAGAGACAGAAGAATCCCTCCTCTCCAGGAGATTCTATCGTTCGCCTGTGCACTCGCATATGACTGAGTGGTGATGGGTTTAGCACCGCGAGACCGGACCGGAAAGTGTTAATCGCTGTCTGGTGCCGTTGGCCAACTACAATTTGCTTCATCTACGCTGAAAACATCAATCCAGAGCTCTTTAACATAATATGGAAAATAGGTCCGGAATAGGTGCCATTGTCTTATGCGGCGACTTCGATCGTGATTCTTCGCAACTCAGGGGAGACAACCGAAGTTAGTTTGTAACAGTCTTCATTGAATGATTTTCCGTTTATCCTCCCCAGCTCTGCTCGGTTTGGTAAATTAACCAAAACCCCACCATGCAGATTTTTCATTTTCTAAACAGCTTCAGCGAGTAAACGAAGCAAACAGGGAAAGGATGGCACGACTGCCGTTGTCTTCAACAAGAACCTTGTCCTATGTGATAGGGTTTCAGTCATCCGCCAGGAATTCTAGAACAGCTGGGAAAAGGGGAAGATAATCATTACCGCAAAAGTTTGAGACATCGCGGAGTTAGCGTGATGCCCCTAAAGTCCCCGTCTTACGCCTCTTTGGAAAAATAAAATTTATTTATTTATTTTTTTTTTTTTAAAAATCTAAGCACAATATTTCGCAACGTTTTTCTTTTTCTTTTCTGGAAAAGAATGGTAATTATGAAGACCCCGATAATTACAAATATTGGCAGCATCGTGCTACGGTGAAGTATAGATATGGCGCTACAGTAGACGTAATGTCATCGCCGATTTAGCTTTCTGTGCTTATCACGCAAAACCTCCAGGGTAAAGGCGAGCCATCTCTCTCTCTCTCTCTCTCTCTGTACATGAGTGAAGACGGCGGAATTCTCTCCCTTTAATCACTGTGTTGTAAAATGCAAACATTTAAAACACTTGTAATTCGTTGGTTTCTTGAGTCCTTTCATTACCATTATTATTATTATTATTATTATTATTATTATTATTATTATTATTATTATTATTATTATTAACCATCTTTAGATGGATATATCTATAGATTAAGGGATTGGACGGCGAGAGAAAGAGAGAGAAAAAGAAAAATAAAAAATGAAAAGAAAGATATTCTATCTATTTTTTTTTTTTTTAGCATCTGGTACCAATCGATGATCTGCGGTGTATAATGTAAGGGAGATAATCTTTATTAAACCATTAAAAACATTTAATTTTTCTTCCTCTCTCTTCATGATGTTGTTTAACTTAAAACAGTCCATTTGTCTCCGTTCTCTACGAATGAAACTACTGTTGTGGTGTCTTAGTGTTGAGATTTGGCAATGAAACTACAAAATTTGCGAGAAACTCGTTTAATGTTTAACTTTTTAATCGTGAATTAGGCGTCCCACCGATATATCCAGGTATTGTTATTTTTATATGCCGAGTTATCCCCCATGTTTCTATTTTTTTTTTCAGTTACACTACACCGAAAAGTTGTTGATTTTTTAAATTCTCTATTCTCTTCTTTCCCAGTCATTAAAAACCAATACAGCGACTCGTTACTTTTGTACCTTTAACTTTTCACATACACATTTATTCTTTGATAAAGTTTCATTCCCATTAAAATGACTGATTTCTTTCTTTTCCTTTTAACGAACACACGAATGAAAGACTGCAAGGTTTCACAGAGAAGTATGGAGCTAAAGAAAATAACAACAACTGCTAAGGATCAAGGGGTACGATGCCAGGACCCTTCAGGTACCAGTCATTCATAGTCCACCCTCCCCCCCACGACCTGCTGTGCTCCTTGGTTAATGGCAGGTGGACAGGTTTTCCTTGGCTGCATGACCATTAACCCGAATCCAAATACTTACGGATCGTACCTGTTGCATTTTGAAGGCCAGATTTCAATCCAACTGTAGGTGAAAAGTCCAGTAGATGGGTAGCTAGTATAGATAACAGCTTCAGAAATAGAGCAATCGCGAGCGATCTTATCTGCATCAGCAGAATCACAGTCATTCTTGATAAATGACTGCGACTCCACCGAACAGAGAACGGATGCTATCGATTATCGACAGGAACACCCGAGATGGGCTGTAACGAAATAAAAAATGTTTTTTATCGTGATAGATCGTTGTTTTCTATGCGTAATTAACGAAACAACCGACAAAAAGCTGATCTTTATAGAATTTCTTTTTTCACCAAACCTCTCATAACCTAGCCTCACTTTGTTTTTCCGATACATTTACTAACAGATGCTTCAATTCCTCCCCTCCTCATTATCATAATTATTATTATCTGTTTAATTGATATAATTGGTTGTTAATGCTTTTCTTCCCGTTGTTAATTCATACCTTTTCTTCAAAGGCGGAGATGACCGTGTGGTATGACGCTCATGCGGTTCGAACAGCCGCCTTTTCTGACGCCAATAGACAGCTAACCGAACAAGCAGTCACGAGGCCGTTCCAAGCTACGCCTGGCGGCTGATTAAGCTGACCTGTTTCGCGATAATGGTCCACCAGAAAGACCCGTTTAGCTGTTTAAAAACTGAAAATAAAAGCAAATGGTTAAAAGATACCAAAAAAAAAGCAACAGCCGTTTCTTGGGATTCTCGGAATAGGCTGTTGTCCGAAATCTTCTCTCGTGGCGATACAGCTTTACAGAACAGGCAGGCCAGGAATAGAATCCACGGCTAAACAATCTGTTTTATGCATTACAAGAGAGGAAAGGAAATAATGGATTCATTGAAAAGAATTACAGCGAATGGAAGAGGATATTAGGAAGAACAAAGCCAATGGAACTGAAGGGGCGGGGGGGATTAGATGAGATGGAAAAGAGTGGAAGGGTTTCCACCATCTGTGACCCTCACAGATGGCCTCTTATTTAGACAATACAAGGAAGCGCCAAAGTGACTGACTGAGAGCGCCGAAGGGACACCGAGGTGGCTATGTCTTAGAAGAACGTCGGGAAGCGCTCAGATGGATGATGGGCGACTGATAAACCCCCTTGCGTTCACCATCCGGAGGGTCTTGCGAATGATTGTCCGAAACCTAAAGGGTGGCACACGGCTGAGTCCGTCAGAAGCACCTCGAGTGTGTGAAACATATGGGGAAAAACAACTAAGACTTGGAACTGGTGAGCATTTTTAGACAAGCCATTCTGAAAGGTTCCTGCTTTAAGCCAGAATAGTAATTACTATTATCAACCAATTGTAAGAATCTATTTATTATAACGATATTATTTGTTCTTAACGACTTTAAAAAGGTCTTTGTAATTTTCAGCACGCCTTCGCTTCTTTCTGATCTGGTGGCATCCATCTGACCAGGACTTTCTTTATACCAGAGCATCAATCCTGAAGACGGGTCTTTCCTTCCTTAAAGTACTTTGCATATCTGTACATGAAATAGAACACTTCCTGTTGACCCATATTTGCGCCGTACGCAAACTAGCTATTTTATCTATGCAGTTTCTGTAGTGTACTAACCCCACCCCCCCTTTTTTTTGGTTTGCTTACTTTCTATGGATAGCGAGTAAAATTTAGTATAATAATCGTTGACCAAACTCGCGTTTTAGTTTGTTCCGCTGTCTTCAGATGCGTTTTCTGAACTTTCACTTTATTAAGAGAAAAATAGAAAAATTTAACAGTGGAATCCAGCAAAGACAGGAAGTGATACTTTCTGGACGTCTTTAATTGGCCTGGTTCCGAAGCGGGCCGTGTAAATGAGGAGACAATACAGTACGGAATAAACGATCGGCCAAACAGATTAAAGTCTGTTTACAAGGAAAAAAAAATCCAAACTAAAGTATAGTTTGTCAAACCATCAATCGAAAAGGTACAGTCCTGCCCTGTAGGGAAACCGTTTTTCTTTTTTGCATCAGGATCCATAAACCTGCACAGTGCGTGATTTAATCGTACCGAAGTTTTAACTAAAGCCGATGCCATATCGAGGTTTAAGAAATTGTCGTCGACACGAGAGAACGCCTTTTGCGATATCGTCGGCTGTACGTGGCGTCGAGAGTCCGCCCCGAGAGAGAGAGAGAGCGGCCGGTATTATTAATAACGGCAAAAGATATTCTAAGTACTGGTCTTTCGTTACATTTCTTAATAAAATCTAGAAGCTCCAATCCGTAATCACGCCTCGGAATTATTATTTCTGTTCTTTCTGTTGCCGTAGATTACGTAGAACTTATTAATTCAGGTCATTTGATCGATTATCGATGCAGCAAGCAGTTTAGATGATACCCTTAATCTACCGTTGAGGGAAAACGTATCGTCCGGCTCATTCTCGGTCTTTCGAGTAAATTTCTGGCGCCAAAGAAGAAAGATTGGAGCAGGGTTACTGCGGCTGTCTTTGTTTTCATCTCGTAATGGCAAATGATCATCTCCTTTTGACTCTTGCGATTAGCGCTGACCAGGTGCTATGTCCGGTGACATGGCGCACCTATCAGATACGCATTAGATTTGTTTGCGCCATGTAACACGGTCGCTCGTTTACCTGTGCCGGGAATTAAATGGACAGTTAGGAGAATGAAGGAAACATTTCCTGCCTGCTTCAAACTCTGTCGAGACGACGATCACAGAGACTGCTTCCTATTTAATGGCCCTTGTATTCTGGAACTAAATGATTTCCGAGAAGAATTAATTGGATAATTTTTTTTCTTCTTTTTTTTTAAGTCTAAAAATAAAAAAGGAATAGCCGACTATCCAAGTAATGACAGGTGCTCCTTGCGCATCTATGCTACTGCTAACGTCTTCATAACATTTACCATATCAAAAGATGGGCTTCTGGAATAAGCACACCTGGATGAATGCAACCAACGAATACGAACTCAGGCACTCCTAAGCTTGTCGGCCTGGCTTATATTTATGTTTCTGAGTGTCCACCTGTTGTTCTGGTGTATATTTAAGTTGTTTTTTTTTCCAGAAATGATGAGTTTGTCTGTTTGATTTCAAATTGTCACCACATTTATCTTTGTAAAGCACGTGGAGAACTCTACCCGGTACCCACTTCCCAAAGTTGACGTGACCTCATTATGATAATTCATTGGGTCAAATTCGACGTTATCGAGGAGAACGAGAAGAGCCAATGGGTGGGCGGTTGAGTATACGATACGGTAGTCGTGATCACAAGGTAATTTTAGCTTTGTTAGTTTCTTCTGTGTCACAATGTAAAGCGTCTTTTAATTAGCAACCGAGATATAAAAAAAATAAAAAAAATGTCAGTCTTCGAACGCCCGATGGCGGCTTTCCAAGAAATGCTACTTCCGGGTGAATGCGGCTAAATACTAAAAGAGGCGAAGAGCCGCTTTGCGCCGACTCGAAAGCTCGCGCGGTCGGTGCCAGAATTTCTCGATCAGCCGAGGATCCGCCCGATCTCTAATTTGTCCAGTGCTTGTCGTACAATTTCGTCCCGGCCTCGCACCTTCGTGTCTCGTCTGTGGCCACGTTAGGTGTCTTATCGGCACACCTAACGATGAAAGATCGCCTGGCAATCGCGACGAACAGAGATCTAAGTCGCATCTGCGTCTATTCGCTTTCTCAATCGCGAAACAAAAAATAGTTTTTTTTTCTCCTTCCAGAAATCCAGTTAACAACACAAAAAGCATTTTCATTCGCTAACAAGAAACACCGTGATTTCAATTACTCTTCGAAGGGTCAGACACCGTGATCTGACAGCGCCGAAATCGAAAGAGCTTTATCAGTTTTACGTCTTGGCGTTCCACAAAACGAGATACAGATTAGTGATTTCTGGCAACTAATTATAAATGAACGACGCGGTATAAGTGATCGCCCTTCTGCTGGCATAACGGGGGTGAACAGATTTAAATTAAAGATACTAAGATAGCCAGCATCACACTCTCTTGCTCTCTTTTTTTATTTTTTAGAAGCGAAAGTCTCCTTGTCAGTTTATTATTAACTTGAAATTAATTTTAAAATGTGTGAAGCTTCTCGTCAGATATTTTCATAGCCAGATACACCTGACGTCACTATACTTTCAATTTCATTCGTCTAAATGAATTTTGGTTGTTTGCTTCGGCCGGGCTAATTATTCTTTTCACAATAGAAAGCTGAAAAATTATAGCTTTATCCGATGCTTCAACGTCTTCATATCGATAAAGAAATTTTATATCATCTGTTAGTTTTTGAAGTGATGATCTTTATTTATGAGGACAGATCAAAGACTGGCGAAATAGTCGATGCCGATATTGGTGAGGACAGATCAAAGATTGGCGAAATTATCTATACGATATCTGCAGCGAGAGTATTTATATATATATACTTCTTTTTCCACTTCGAATGGCAAAAAAGATTATTTGCAGTGATTGTAGGTTATTTATCGATTGGCCTTTTTCAAATTTGGTTTTGAAACATTTGGAACCGCCAGTTTTCGGGGTAAACTTGATCAAACACAATTCATAAAAGAAGTAAAGTTTGATATCTTTTTTAACCATCTCTTCTATGTCCTGTAGCTTGCAGCGGACAAAATACTTTGTATACTTTGTATTAATATAAGACAGACAAACAGAAATAGATCATATAAATCTTTGATAGTTCGCTTATTAGTTTTAAATGAGCTTGTATTTAAATAATAAGATGAAATTAAAATTAGATATATATATATATATATATCCACACTCACTTTTAAAACCGAGGTTGGACTTGTTATTTAAATCTTAAGTTCAGTTCTTGTACCTAGAAATGTTTTCTTTTAACCAGCTGCACCAAATATAAGTTAAAAAAAAGCTATTTCTATCTTCAGAATTACAAGACAATGTCTGGAAGTACCATAATGGTGTGCGATTCCCGTCTGAGATGTTTCGCTGAATGCTCGGCGACGTCGTGCGGAACCTGCCCCAAACATTCGCCAGGGGGCCCCAGAGCGCTACTTCCAGCAGCCCAGGCTGTGTCCATGTTGGGCAGTTTTCCGACCTTCGGAGAGGTCTCGTATCCCCATTATTGTTCTGAATAGTGGCACGCGAAGCCTGGTGTTGTCGTCACGTGACACTTAGATTAACACACCGTGGCGGGTATGGGAATTTACTGTTTCTTTTATTACTCGATGCGTATTGTTTTTGTCACGTAGTGTATGATTTTAAAGGAACCTGAAAGCAGAATTAGAATTACAATAATAACTAATAATAGTAACTTGATGTGTATGCAAAAATTAAAAAAAAGGAAATAAAAGTATATAAGTCTGGCAAAGATGGTTTATATAATTTTGGAAGGGACCGCTCACGGGTTTCTTGCGATTAACCCTTTCCTTTAATGAGAAAGGTTTTGGGAAATAAAATCTGTTTATAAGAAAACGGAAATAATACGAACAGTTTTACATGCTCGCACACGTGGGATTTCATAAAGTACAAAGGAAGTGGCTATATAACTGAAATTAGGTGAAGACGTGTTTAATGCGGTAAATAATTCGTTATAGGGAATAAAACAGATTAATTACGTCTTGGGGGTCGAAAGGAAACCTATAAGATACTGCCACGAAGGGAATTTGTTGCAACGAACATCCTAGGTAGATATTAACCCTTAGAAAGCTTTGTGCCAGAGTGGTAAAAACAGGGAACTTGCTAAACAACCAAAAGGAAGGCTGCAAACTACACAAGGTAATTCCGTGAAGTATTAGCCCATTTTCTAGCCACCTGGATAGGATATATCAGAAATTTGTTGTTTGTTTTTTTTTATGTCGACTCTGTCTTCAAGAAAGCGTGCTTCGAATAATCAACTTCAGTCTTTTGGTGGATACAGAGGCATTATGGGATATGAGCCACATAATGGTTTTCACCTTGTCTTTTGGTGGATACAGAGGCATTATGGGATATGAGCCACATAATGGTTTTCACCTTGTCTTTTGGTGGATACAGAGGCATTATGGGATATGAGCCACATAATGGTTTTCACCTTATCTTTTGGTGGATACAGAGGCATTATGGGATATGAGCTACATAATGGTTTTCACCTTATCTTTTGGTGGATACAGAGGCATTATGGGATATGAGCCACATAATGGTTTTCACCTTTCTTTTGGTGGATACAGAGGCATTATGGGATATGAGCCACATAATGGTTTTCACCTTATCTTTTGGTGGATACAGAGGCATTATGGGATATGAGCCACATAATGGTTTTCACCTTGTCTTTTGGTGGATACAGAGGCATTATGGGATATGAGCCACATAATGGTTTTCACCTTATCATATTGCGCACCATCAAGAGTGAAACAAAAAAACCATTAGAAGTATTCGTTCTCCTTGTCGTTAAGTCTGCCATTCTGGTACGTCGACGAGCTGGGTTTCCGAAAACGTTCAGTCGGTACAGAGAAGAAGGCGAGAGGGGGGGGAGGAGGGACTTGAAATGGGATGGAAATTGCCGCGCAGAACGATTACTCAAATATTTCCTATAAAACATAGGCTGCTAATAGTCTTGCTGCCTCTGCCCGTACATTTGGACCGTCAGCCTGGTGGCGCCACCTCGCAGTATGGCAGCCATCTTGTGCGTTCTCAGTTTTCATCTTACGCGTCCCGGAGAAAAGGGATTCGATCCGTCTCGATAACACTGCAAATTCGTCTTGGCTACGTCTTCACCAGACGTTCGGTTTGTATTTCTAACAGATCGTCAATCCCGAAACCTGTCGTTGACTTTGCGTTTACCAGCTGAAGCATCAATTCGTTTTTCTCGCCCCCCCCACCCACGCATCCCCGTCTAATTTTCCGTCTCTCTTAGTTTTGCTTGGTTGTTGATGGTCATCTTTCTCCGAAAGCAGAACGCAGCCGAAACTGGGCACCGGGCACCTTTCGTGCCGATTAGCCATTAATTTAAAAAAACAAAACAACAACAAAAAACTAGTTTTTTTTTCAAGTTGTTTGCGGTGCGACTACACGCGAGAGAAAGTCAACTAACAGCGTTAGCAGTGTATAAACGGCGGCTCTCACGAGTGATCCTGTCAAATCACCCGACTTATTTCTAGCTGGCAGGGATTTAAAACGATTAGCATCGCGCCTGGGGCTAGACCGCTAACCTTGAGGACCAGTGTTCGAATCTCGATCGGTCGGCCTACTTCGCTATCGTGGTTTCTTAGCAGCCAGCCAGCCATGCGGGTATCTTCTGGGTGCTCCGCTTTCCTCCCATGTCTGAAAAAACTGTAGTTTTATACACGGACTTCTTGTCAGATAGGCTGAGGTCCGAGTACATCGGGCGCGTTTGGGTTGGCCATGGTTTCGGGTGTCACGCACCCTTTTTTCCCCTTACGGCTAGTAATCCGGATAGGAGGCCGGACAACCAACCCTCATATTTACGTTCGCACCGTGATGCCAGTTTTCCTCGGTATCAGATTGTGTTTATATTTGTGCTCGGCTTATTGTCAAGTCTGGTTCTACACAAACAGCTTTTAAACACGTCTTTTATTAATTTTAAGTTTTGTTTTCCTACCCCGATGCAGCAGAGTGTTTTTTTGACACGCAGAGAGAGAGAGAGAGAGAGAGAGAGAGAGAGAGAGAGAGAGAGAGAGAGATGGGTAGAGGAGGAGATGCGAAGAGAGGAGTCGATGGGTGGAAGAGCGAGAGAGAGATGGGGAGAATGGAAGAGAGAGAGATAGCTATGAGGATTTGGAGTACTGTGAGAGAGAGAGATCGATGTGATCGATTTCTCTCTCCGCGCTCGAGATTCTACTCTCGCGCGCTCGCTGCTCGCGAATCGCGCGCGAGCGCGCCTTCGAGTATCTCTCTCTTGCCTCTCTGGTCGCGCTTTCCGCTCGCGCAGCTACGCTCTCTTCGCTGTCGCTCTATCTCTCTTTTTTTGCTGTTACTCTCTTGTTCTCGTTGTCTCTGTTCGCCTCGTCTCGGCGTCTCCTCTCGCTCTCTCTCTCTCTCTCTCATCTCTCTCTCTCCGCTCTCTCTCTCTTTGTCGCTTTGCGCTCTCTCTCTCTGTCTCGGTCGTCTTTCTCGCTCTCTCTCGCGTCTCGCTCTCTCTCTCGCTCTCTGCTCTTCGCTCTCATCTCTCTCTCTCTCTCCTCATCTCGGCTTCTCTGTTCGCTTCTCTCTTTTTGCCCTCTCTCTCGCTCTCTCATCGCGCGCTCTCTCTGCTCTCGTCTCCTCTTCCGCTCTCTCTCTCTCTCTCGCTCTCTCTCTCTCTCTGCCTTTTCTCGCCTTTTCTCTCTCCGCTCTCTCCTTTCGCTCTTGCTCTCCTCTCTATCTTGTTTTTTCTCTCCTTCTCGCTTTTCTCGCTTTCTCCTCTCTCTCGCTCTCTCTCTCTCTCCTCGTCTCTCGCGCTCTCTCTTCTCTCGCCTCTCTTTTTCTCTTTCCTCTTCTCTCTCTCTCTCTTTCTATTTTCTCTCTCTCTCTCTCTCTCTCCTCGCTCTCTCTCGTCTCGTCTCTCTCGTCCTCGCTCTCTCTCGCGCCTGCTCTCTCTCTTCTCTTTCGCTCTCTACTCTCCTTTTGCGTCTCCCTTTTTCTCTCTAGCCTCTCCGCTCTTCCCTCGTCTCCTCTCGCTCTCGCGCTTCCTCTCTCGCGCTGTCTCTTGTCGCTCTTGGCTCTCGCTCCCTCCCTCGCCGCTGCTCTCCATCTCTCTCTCTCTCTCCGCGCTCTCTCTCTCTCTCTCTCTCTCTTTTTCGCTTATCCTGCTCGTTCTCGCGTCTCTCTACTCTGCCTCTTCTCCGCTCGCTGGGTCCTTTCGCTCTCTCACTCGCGCTTTCTCTGTCTCCTTTGCTCGCGCTCAGCTCCGATCTGCGCTCGCGCTTTCTCGCGCTCCTCGCTCGCTCTCTCTGGGCGCCTGGTCTCCTTCTCTCTCTCTCTCCGGTTCTCGCTCTCTCGCTCGCGCCTCTCGCGCTCTCGCGCTGGATCCTGGAATCTCTCGAGACTCGCCCTCCGCGCTCGGAGCTCGATCCTCGATCGCTCGCGCGCTCTACTCGCTCTCTCTCGCTCGTCTGCGAGCGCGCGCTCCTCCTTGTGAGCTGTCTCTCGCGCAGCGCTCCTCTACTCTCTCGCGCGCGCTAGCTCTCTCGATGCGCGACTCGCTCGCGTGCTCTTTCGCTTTCTCGCTCTCCCTCCCGCGCGCGCTCTCGCGAGGCTCGACGCTCGTCTCTCTCTCGCTCGCGCTCTCGCTCTCGCGCTCGCTCGCGCTCGCCTCTCTTTGTCTCTTTCGCTCGCTCTCTTTTCACCCTCCTTCCCTACGTCGATCTTCCTTCCGTCCCCCCGCTCGTTCTGCGCCCCTTGCTTTCCGCTCCCACCGACCCCGTGCCCCTGAGGAAATCGAATTCCTGTCTTCGATCTTAGCAGTTAAGTGGGTTAACCACCAGACTAGCACACCGCCAAAACATTGTTTCATCGGAAATGAGGCAGTACCATCGACATTTGATCACCAGAATATTGTTGTTGCCATTAAGAGTGCAAGTGAACAGACGACGGGAATTACATCACACGATTTTCAAACTAAAACAACACATCTTCCAGGCCCAACAAATATGCCGTTGTTCTTCGTAATTGGAAACTTGTGTTTTTCCAATAACCGGGGAAGCCGCATCCATTTAGGAGACAAAGGATTTATTAAATAAATGGTTTCACGTGTGAGATTTGTCGAGTACCAACTGCGGCAGATATCGTTCGGTTGTGGAAAAAAGAGCTTCTACATCCATTAAGAATTGTCCAAACGGCTCGCGCAGACCTTCACGCGTCTCTTCTATCTAATTACGCCGAACAGCAAATAAAAAAGGTGAGGAGATGGTCCCTCAAGCACCAGTATTTAGAATAACTTCCTAAGGATCGTCAGATGTGAAAAAATTATTTTCGAAGGAAAATGTCAAGATTGAAGGTGCGCGGTGAATAAAAACATTGGAGTTTACAGAAATTGGCCAACTGGAAACAACGAGAGGAATAACACGTTGAGCCGACTAAAGTTGGGGGATTAAGGGCCAAATACTGAAGGGACCGGCAGATATCCAAGCGAAAGGGTGAGTATTGAAAAGGAGGTAAATATATAGCTTGCAGAGGCGACTATTGAAAAGAAAAACGGACATAAAGGGAAGTAATCAATGTGGGACTCATTTTGAAACACGTCCCTCTACTTTCTCGGAGCCCGTCAGCTCTATCTGGAGCTAGTGTCCGCTAAATTGTGTCCAGCGACTTGCAAGTTTCGTCTGTTGGAGAATATGTACTTTCTGAGTTGGGAAAAGAGAATTTTGCTCCGTTTTTTCTTCACGCTCGAAGCCAAATGCAACAGAGTATCTCAGCTGTGCCTCTTATCAGAGAGCGTTACAGTTGTCCCTCTCATGCGTCTCAGTTTGCTCTGCATGAAAAATATCCACTATGCATTAATGCAGCAGAAAGGTCGGGGAGTCTACTTAACCTGGGGAAAGAGAGCAAGACCTACTTACAAACTTCTATGAAACAGTTCGCCAGTCGCTGGACATAAGGGTCGTCTAGTGCGCAGGACACAAGATCGGGTTCAGTAAAAATTGCAAGCTTGGCAAATGGTGAATGCGTGTAGTGAATATTACGGTTGTTGGGAAATAGATGTCTGATGCCAAAGTCCCAGCCTCTGAAGGCTACGCCATGTAGATTTCAGCCCGACGTCACGTTTCAGAAGGAACCGCGTGCAAGACGTTGACGGGAATTATCGAATCTGCCACCATTGGAGAACAGACGGGGTTAAGAAGGAAAACCTCCAAACTACACAAAAGTGATGGGAGGTACCCCAGGGTGTGTGTCCCCTACGCGACAGACGCCGAACCGGCAGGGAACGAGCGAATGGCCTAACTGAAAGCGCGAGCATTGGCGTTTATTCAGGAACTGCCATGACAATTACCATGCGGACAATGTAATGAAAAACTTTCTGGAACGTAAAGATGCTGATGGAGCACTCAGAGGCCTCGGCCGGCACGACGGCCTGGTATGAACATCACTGAAAGCTATACGGTGTTATGGCTACTGTGGGGAAGCCACACAGCAACCAAACGCCATGGATGAATTGTGGAAAGTTCTACAGGGTGTTAGGAACAGCATTACAATCATACACTGATAACCTGTATTGGAGTTTGAAACCCAGGAACCATCACGCTCTTTACAGAGCAAAGAGCTCACATACCAAATACTAATGGACTGTACAACGTATTCACTTTGTTTCCTCCATTTTCTGTGATGGCGAAATCTATATTTATTATATATATATATATACATGTGTGTCACTTGGTTGAAATTACTTATCTGTACATATCCTGTGTGTTCCCATAATTCTTTTCAAAGCTGTAGCTGGAACAACCTCCGAAAGCTTGCAATTTCCCTTTAAAAAATAAATAAATAAAGAGCTAAGAATAGTAAACCGAACCAAGTCCGGCTACGATCGTTCGTCCAGTTTCCTTCCCCTCCTACTAAACTGACTTTTCCATTCTTTTAATATTTGACGATAAGGACGCGGAGATAGCATCCACTCCGCGGGGATGGTACGGATGTTGGTGATAAAGATACGGCAGACCTGAAAATACTAATGATTTTTTAACAAAAAAAAAGGGGGGGTTAGACATTGTTTAGTACCCACCGCTTCAGTTCTCGAAGAAATTCCTTTGTATTCGTGACGAGTAAAAAAACAACAACAATAGCAGTAGACTTCCTGGTAATGTAAGTTTGGTCCGTTCTGCGTTTCGGAGATTAGGCAAAACCCAATTCAAAGCAGTTGCAGATTACCGCTGTAAACGTTTCTGATGGTGTTTCAGAGACAGGGATGAATGGCTTGGATTTTAAGCAAATAAATGTATATATATTAAGTAGATGTAGTTCTGTTCGCATTAACGGTTCACAAAAGCAAGATATAAGAAAAAGAAACGTCAATAAAATTCGTTATTACAACAAACAGAATTTTAAAAAAGCAACAACAACATTTTAGGTAATTGATTGCATGTCGACAACGCGTTGTTTCTCTTTTAAAGAGAAGAAGAAGTGGGGGGGGGAAACACGAGAAGTTTGAAATCCGTCCATTCTACAATCGATTTTCCTAACAACCGGCTCATTGCAAATAATTCTGGCGTAGCTTTAATGCTCATCGGCCGGATAAACGGCAAGACAAAGCCGCGGAAGTGTGCTCGAGAGCTGTCAAAGGGAACCGACTAAGCCGGAAGAGGGATGTCTGATCCGCCCGACCGGATGGCTTCGCCCTCCCTCGAGTTGGACTCTGTTCGATTAAATAAAATATTAACTTTCAGCTCTCGAGATTCGTAAAATAAAATCAAAACAAAAAAAATCTAGAGGAATGTACGTGAAGGGGTTAAGGAGACTCGGGGGGGATACAGTCCCCTTTCGGCGTTAAGAATAGATGTGGTATTTTATTAAAAATTGAGGATTTCTTTCCTATATGAGAAGACGGAGGGTTAACGCACTCTGTTCCGTCTTTGGCCGCCTGCTAGAAAACTAAAAATAATAATATAGAATAATATAATATACTAATAATACTAATAATAATAATAATAATAATAATAATAATAATAATAAATAACAACAACAACAACACACAACAAACAACAACAACAACAACAATAATAATAATAATAATAATACTAATAATAATAATAATAATATAATAATAATAATAATAATAATAATAATAATAATAATAATAATAATAATAATAATGCAAACTTTCAGACAAATAATGAGACTTGATTCTGATGTCATCAAGCTATTTCCATCATCTGGAAAAGAATCGTCAGCATATCTTGGACGACTTGCTCGGTAAAAATATGTGACTTCTGACATATTTAAATATTTTACAGAAACAAATGCTGGGAGTCAGGGCTATGGGTTTACGAATATAGACAAATCCTCTGATGAATATATTGGAAGGTATCGCTCGAAGTTTGATGAGTTTTATTAGCTCATCTAACAATTCTGTAGACGGTTTGTAACGTTGGGAGCTTTGCTTATTTCGATGAAAGATGTCGGTTTTTAAATAAATATAATAAATATATTCTTATAAAAAATTTAAAAAAACACGAATTAATGAGATAAGAAATTGGGGATTTGAAATCATATATAAATAACTTAAAGAAACAGTTTCTTGATTGAAATAATTAGGTGAGCAAGATTTTTATACAAAATCAATTAGGTTGCGAGCAGCTACTATTACCTAGAATTAAATGGCAGCTTTAAGAATAATCGGTGTTGGAATTACGCGTTCTTTTATATCACTTCCGGATGGCAACATAGTAGATGCAAATGCTGCAGATTATCGAGCTTTTAAAGATTTCCAGTATAATGTTGCCTGGCAAACATTTAGAACCTGACAAATATTCATGGGATTACCTAACGTAATTCCTAATAAGCTTAATATTGATTCTGACAGTAAAAGGTGACGCCACACCCCTCCCATTTGTTTAAGGAAACTGTGAGCGAAAGAACAAAATCAGATGAAACTATTCTTGTGGAAAAGATGCTATATTTTAATAAATAGTTCAGCTATTTATCGCAGCAGAGATACTCTTCACAAAATAGATTACGTTCGAGTAAAAATTATAAAGAGAACATTCACGCTGCTCTTTCCGAGAGAAGATCTGTCTAGATAAAGAGATTCTGATAAACCATATTCCGGCGAAAGTATTGTCTTCTTCTTCGTATTCAAATCATTTGATTTATATTTAAACAAAGCTGTAAATAATGATTTTTTTTTAATTAAAAAAATGAAATAAATTAAGTTGTTGAATTATTTAAATCCAATTTAACAGAAAAAAAATAAATAATCAGTTTTGTTATTCATTATAAATGTTTAAAGGGTCACTGAAGACAGCAAGAAGTTCGGGACAATCAGGAACCACCCCCCCCACAAGAGATTCTGACAGTTCTGCTTTATCAGTAAAAATCCAGAAGTTTTAAAACAGATTTGTTATCCAGCACTAAGTTTGGATTCCACGGAAGCGGTGGTAAAGCTGCCCTGATTACCTCCCCCCAATTCTTTCAAATGTTAATAATGCAAGAAATACTTTTAAATACAGTGTCGATAATGAAACTACAATAGCTTGGACGAATTAGCAGAAAAACTGAAAAAAAATATCAATCACTTGGATTCAAGCGATACAAGTGCGATATTAAAGCTGACAACGCTATTCTCAAATCAATTATTGTTATTAGTTCTAATTATCGGTTTTAATGTAGAGAATTATTTAGGGAAGATTTCTATAATTCTAAGACACTTGTTATATCGAGATGGATAAATCCGCTTGGTATTTTATCGCTTAACTTCATTCTTCTACATTATGTGATTTAATAAAAAACATGTTAATGGGGGGGAAGGGAAAAAAAAACACCTTTCAGACGTTATATTCATCGGGAAATGAAACAGTGAAGCAAATTACGGATTAATTGCCGGTTAATAGAAATTTTATTTCAAGCATTAAAATTTTAATTTGCAGATTAAGATGGAAACAGTACAGATGTCGGAATTGAAGCTATATTACTTAGGACAGTTTGAATTTGTTTAAAAAGTTCAATTAAAAAAAAAAATTAAAATGCTTAGGAAAAAGAAAAGAGTTAATATATATATATATATATTATAAGGAAGAAATTGATTCATACTTTGAATAGACTGGTTAAATGTGTTATTTTAATAATCCAAAAATCAATAAAAGTTATTGGAGACAGTTCTGAAAGTATTAATAACGTTAAAAAAAAACACGATTCTTTTAAAAGTAAATTCAAAATAATAAATGGTAGTTCTTAATTCTAACATTCAGGATTCTGGTAATTCAATAATTCCAAATTTTAGTAATTTCGAAGTTGAACGCCCTAATTCAAGACAAAAATGATTTACCTGCCGGATTTGGAGCTAAAAGACTTACAATTGGTTAATTTAAAAAAAAAAAAATCATTTAAAGCAAATAAAAATAAAAGGATTTGAGAAAATCGGTCAAAGCCATTATAGAATCAACACAGATTCTACAGAATCAGTTGAGTTGTTTATATCTTTTTGTATATTATGATATACTTACGGAGCAGAAGAGTTAATTATTGCTAAAGATATATATATAAATACGTTTTATGAGTATGAGTTTAAAACTTAGAAAATCTAAATAATCCAGGTGCAGAAACTGATAGCACAATTCAAAATTAGACTGTGCATTTGTAACCACATAGATGTGGGGTTAGTGCTCGAAGGAGAACTTCTGAAAACTGATAAAACGAGTTATGCCGATGCTGATAATATACTTTTGACAAATAAATGGCATTGCCTATTTATTTATTCAGGTTGAACATAGTTTAGGTGGTAAAAAATTGGAGAATATACCGGGTCAAACTATGGATAGATGATAATTTATCCAGATGACTTTAGTAATTCCCAAGAATTAAACACATGAGTTAAGCAGCTGCGGATGCTAATATAAGATTTAAAGCAAAAACGTGATTGGATAGTAGAAAAACCAAATCTCAAATATAGCTTTGGTTTTTTTATATATCTCTGTAACTTACATCTTTGGGTTTTTATGAAGACTATGAAAAAGTTGCATGGAACGAATAATCAAACTGTTTTAAGAGGGATGGAGATAATGATACAAATTTTAGAGCAAATGGAGTTGCGATAAAAAAATTAATTTCTTTAGGATAGCGCTGTATATTTAAGGTATAGAATTGTCTGTTTAGCAAAAGAATTAAATGTCTTAAGGTGGTTGAAAGCGAAGTTAGCTATAGCCGCTGATTGTGCTAACAGACAGTGCGATTTGACTGCAGTGTTCAATTACCGATATCTATTTAAAATAAAATAGTGGAAAAATAACCTGATCTTTATGTAATATATATATATATATATATATAGAAGAAATCATTTTCGTATGTTCAAAAATGGTAAAATTTTCTACGCAAGTTAGATCTGATTGATTTTGAAGTAGACAATTAGAAAAAGGTAAAATCATCTTAGCTGATGTTAAATTTCAGGTTGATTTTAACCACTTTCAAATAATAAGATTTTTTTGTGGTTGTTTTATCTAATAAAATTATTTAAAAAATATATACATTTAGAATTTGGGATTTTCTTTAAGCGAAAAAAAAAAAAAGAAAGCAAAAAGTTAAGAAGGCAAAGATTTTGATTTAAAACGTAGCAGTTCATAAACGCACCATATCAGTCAGCAAGGATTCTTTGTTTACCTGTTCATATTGGATCTATCCTAGATATTCTGCTGGAAGAAGAAAAATAGGAAAAAAAACAACCAAACTGTCTTCCGGTGATGGTTTTAATCAGACTGAACGTTTGTCAGGATGTTTAGATGGCGCTATGACCACCTTCCAACAAAGAATTATACAGATTTAATAAAGGATTTTTTTATCGTTGCTAAAGGTGAGGGGGGGGGGGAGAAAGAAAGAAAAGAGTTGGTAGATCTCTTGGAGCTATTTTACCAACTCTATTGAATATTGGAAAAAAGAAAGAAAGAAAAACTATTTTACCATCTTTAGATGCGACAACTACAACTTTTCTTGGAGAACCGGCTCACGCTAGTAGGCAAAACGCTGCGGGTAAAGGTTCGTATCTTGATCACAAAAGTGTTTTATATATGAGGGATAAAAGTTGTGCATGTGTTGTAATTAATATCACAGCTGAAAATATAAAAAAAACAAAATATAATACATATTTACTTGTAAATGTAGAAAGAAAGAAAAAATATATATATATATATAGGTTCGTTGGAGAAGGGTTAATGATTAGACGACGTCGGTAGGCTGTTGCCAGCTCGGTTAAATAAATCTTCATTAAGACAGAAATTTAGACGTAGAAGCGACTTCGAAACTCTCTGTTCCCCTATACTGCTATAGTTCGCAATGCCGTCTGAGGATCAGAGGACTCCAGAAACGTAGTTTCCGTAATTGGTGAGGCAGTGGTATGTATAGTTTTATCCTTCACTAAATTTAAATCTTTGCACATACCTACATATTCTTGAGATCGTAACTGTGACCCGCCAACATATTCATTATGTATAATCATTGTATTGGTGCATATGGTTACGTGTAACATATATAAAACAAGCAACTGTTAGAAAATCCATTAATTTTTTTTTTTTTAAATCGAGTTTATTTTCGAAATTTTGTAATTAAAGACATTCTCTTTGAGATGTTTGATGAGCCACAACCACTATTATGACTGATACAATTTACTCGTGAGCACAACAGATAAAATCTGGTTTAATTCACGTGTTTATCGTAAAGATGTCGTTTCGCTGCTCTTGCTGTTTCTTTTAAAGCTGAATTTGACTTTCAGAACACTGTATTCTCCTAATTCTTCCTTTGGCAGGCAGGAGGTCAGGTACTCGTGAGAAAGGTCACAGGTGGGAGGATTATACCATCAGATATCTTTTAAAACGGTTTACGAACTTCGAGAACTATTTCACCTGAAGGACAAAATTCCCATCCCAGACAGATGGGGTTGGGGGGCTGGTGGAGCCATTCATATCATCCACCGACCGACTTGTCGGCGATGGAAGGGAATGGTTACCTTCGGAACGACCGTCCAATGTAGAAACGCAAGAAACTCCGGGAATCTTTCCGGGACTCACTCACTCACCCCACCCCTAACCGCCTCCCCCATGTTTCGTCTCGCGATTGTACACAACGGACAAGTTATTAGTTTCTAAGATTCTCAGTTCCTCGAGATCAGATCACGTTGAAAAAGACCACAGAACCTTTTTCCATTACTAATCTAAACCCATTTTTTTAAAAAAAAAAAAACAAACCCTCCGATCGTTTACTTCGCAGTTATTTTACTAGATTATAAATCATAACCGCTCCACGAATTACCAAGTCGCCCTTTCGGTTGTATATTTAATGCGACGAAAAACGACAGGCGAGAGTACCTTCTTCCTGCCGTTAAATGTTGGGAGGGGCCCCTCTGCAATAACTGTCAGCTACTCCGTCCGCTCGGGCAGCGCCAATGAAGCCAAGTAATTCAAATAAAACGTTACGGGTGTAGCTAAAGAGGCTCATCCCGAAAAACAATACAAAATACAATAAGAACAGCTAAATACCGGGAGCCCCGGTCGTTGCCCGCGCTGATTAGATCTCTCGGGCGAGTGGGTTGGGTGCGACAGGCAATTCCATAAAAGCTTGAAGTCGTTCGATCAACTTTTGATGACTGTAGGGTTGCAGTAAGGGGATCTCGGCTTCACCCACCGGAAACCGATGTCCACCTATCCGCTCACCGTGAAAGCTGCTCTAACGAAGGCTCACCAACTGCCTCTTCGATTGTTTTGGCAACCGATGCAGTAGATTTAGCTTTTATGGAAGTCCATTACGAAAGCAAACGCCGAGGAAAGCAAATTCCTTTATTTTTATTTCATGCTTCGATCGTTTCTGTTGTTGTCGCTTTTCTGTTTTCAAAATTCTTAATGTAATACGTGTTAAATTGCGTGCAGATGAATTATATACCGTGTTCGCTTCGATATTCGTAAGTCATACAAAGGGGTTCGTATTTCCGGTTTACGTCTCGAATTTTATGGTTGGGCCCTGAGGTTGAGACGCGCCGCGGAGGACGAAGAAGACATCAAACCATATTCTCACACCTTCCCTAAAAAGGTTTACTTTTCTTAAAGCGACACTGTCGGGATAAAACCGAGCCAGGAGCAAACGAGAAACAGCGGTCCTGTTCTTAACGGCTTCTACTTTCGCCTTCCCGTCCCCGACTCTCAACGTTTGCTTAGTATCTGTTATTTACTCGTCTCGGGCTATTTCCGCCGCGATTTCATCACCCCCATCGAACCTTAATTCGCCCGCGTATGTAATCTGTTTGAACAAGCTCTGGAATATATATATGAATAGTCGACACTACTCATACAGTCTACATTTTTCGTCCAGTTCTCTCAGATTTCTTTTATCTCGCATCTCTTCCCACTTTAACTGGCTGCTGCTGCTGAGCGAGTTTGACTTCCGAACGAGGCTCTTTCAATGTCATTGCATCCCATAAAGACAAGTGACCCCGTTCTCTGTCGAGTCCTCCTCGTAACTGAGAGATGTTCGTCGAGCCGAACGACAAGCGGCCCGGTTCCCCCGACACCGTGGGCCCCAAGGACCCCTCTCTCAAGTCGGGCACCAAGGAAAGGCCGTACATCTGTTTCACGATATGGCGATCATCAGCGGACAAGTCTCCTCCGACCCCAACCTGGGATCGAACCCGGTACAGGAACAACGGTCCCCTTACGGAGCTAACCCGCTACCACCTCCCCCACCGGGTGCTGCTGCTGCTGTTGTTGTTGTTTGTTTTTTTGCAAAGATCTGGAAACTTTCAAGTTTCTCCTTCTATTCCGAAGACTCTCAGGCAACTTTGTTTAATTTTGTTTGCTTTTTCTTCTTCTTCCAATGAAGTCTATAAATGTGATGTTATCACCCTCCTCTTTTGGATGCCTTTCATGTTCGGAATCGAATCCACTCTTAGAAATGTCCTCATGTCTCCTACCCCACGCAGAACGCGGAAGTTTCCCTTCTTTTCATCCGGCCCGCTCAGCCACGAGCGATTTGGTTTGTTCAGACGCTGGAACAAGAAACGGACATTTTGAAAACTCCGGCTAAAGTTCTTCGCGTTTTATTCTATTTCCCCCGTCCCCCCCTCCTTTCCATTCTTCCTGAACAGCACGGCGACTGATCGACCATAATGCTTCTTCGCTAATCCCTCGCCCACACGTACTCCAGCCGTTCGTCTCCACCTGAACCTCGCCCCAGGCTTTCCTTAAGGTGGCGAACAACGGCCGGCCAGACTGATTGCTCCTTTATCCTGCGGCGGTGTTCTCTCGGAATTTAAGCCTCTACCACCTAGAAATGCTGCAGTCAAACAAACAAAAAATAAATATATAATAAGGTAAAAACAACCGGATGTGGGAGACAGCGGACGACGAGTGGAGTGTCCCCGGGGAGACTAAAACCCCACACAATTATTTCCTTCTGAACCTTCCAAAAGGCCGCGTCTCCGAATTGTTATAAAAGCGATAGTGTGACAAGCTGCTGTTGTACTAATTAATTACTCGGAGCTAAGCAAAGGGACGGAAATGCAGTTGGAAATAATTTCTAATACTCGATAAGAAGTTTATATCCGACGTCATTTTGTCATACAATGGAACACAAGTCACATGGTACCAAGCCTCGGTCCGGCCACGACAATCGTGTATACCAGAAGTGGCTTCCAACAAAGGTTTCACACGTAAGTCCGTTTGTCTCGTTTCAGTAATAATGATGAATGATAGTTATGAATAAACATGTCGGCTCACACAATCGAGGATAATTCACATTGTATACCGCCAGTGGGATGGAAATCTTAGCTCACAAGCAACTGTTTGTACGTCTCCCGCTAATATCGCTCGTGCATTTTCCAAATGTCACGCACAGGAATTGCTCAGGTATAAGCCGGATCTCGTTTGATAAAATAAATAAAGGAAATATAATTTAAACACAAAAGGAATTTAAAAACCAAATATACAAAGAACCTGCGTGTAATATATATATATATATATATAAAACGATTTTGATCCCCCCTTTCTTCGTTGTTTGTGAGAAATTTTTTGCTTACCGATTTGCTTTTTAAAATTATTTTATATATATATAATTATTGTTTACCTGAATTATATTTTAAATACTTTAATCGGAGGAGAAATAGTCCCTTCGGAGGAATCAGAACGCCTTCACTCGTACGCACATCGATTATGGGCTTATCGCCACTTTAACTTTCCATACAGTAAACTGAATCTCCAAGCCAAATAAAGTTATACTGCACGACAGATGCCTTTTTTAAACCGGCACACACACACAACACACCTGTCTTCATCTTCGATCACTCATTTCATGAGAGTGAGGATGCGTTGCACCGTCGTCACGCGCACTCTAGCTCAGTGCATCCGTCTTCAGCAGCGGTTTATTCTTCTGACTTCTCCTCGTCATAGGAGACTCGCCCTCTGTCGCGGCTATAGAGCGTCCACTGCCCTTGGTTCCTTTGTCTGGGTGTCTACACAGGCCACTCCCCAGCAGCGATGCCAGTAAAGTACCTCGCTCAAGGGTCACAACAATGTGCCAGCAGCGGCGATTGAACCCAGGACCCCTTAGGGGTCCTGAAGCCAACACACTCACTCACCCCTGAGCCACATCGCCTGTAAAACCCTTCATATAGATGGTTTGGGCTTATTTACTTATTCTTCTTAATTCTTCTTACAGTAGGATCTAACGTGTAAATAATAAACAAAAATTAAAACCCCCCCCAGAAAATTACCGTTAGACGGAATTGATAGAATATTTCATTAGTTACGCTTTAACTGTTTTTTGTTGTTGTTGTCTAGAAAAGATACACCCCACCGTTCCGCGAACACCCCCACCCACCAACCACCTCCGCCCCCTGGTCAATTCTCTAAGCTAGAAGCCGCGATTCGGCACTCGGTGTTACTCCGTCGATTCCCAGGTGATGGCAAGCCCTAGTCGGACCAATTGTCCGTAAGAAAACCAACTATCAATCTATTTATTCTAAGAAGGGTTTTAAATAAAAGTGGGCGTGGTGGAGGGATTTTTTTTTTTAAAAAAATGCAGATGTTCATTATCCTTCCTGTCGTGCGAACACACGGTCGGGGAGATAAACTTTCGGTAAATGATTGTCATCAGCAGCCACGAAACTATTTACCCCTGGAGGATAACGAAGCTGGCGTGATCGGCGATTTCACACGCCAGGCCCGGCTAAAGTCCCAACAGTTCATTGCTGGTGATTGACGACACGAATAAACCGTACAGATTAATACTCTGTTAATTGTAGAAAAATCACAAAGGTTAAGAAATGCAATGTTAAATAGGTTCGTGCCGCGCCGATAATTGTACGTCTTGCGCTCGTAAATCTCCAGTTAAATTTAACTTACACAGTTTTTACAATCCCGAAAGTTTGTATTTTTTAAAATTTTTTTTTTTTGTTTTACTTTTACGACAAATTCGTTAAACCGGAAATTAAACTTAATTTAGCCGATTGGACCACGCCGGGCTTAAGAATGGTGCACACGTCTACCCACGTAGATTATTAGCCGCTTTTATAGATTTAAAAAAAATAATGGATAATCCATGAACGAAATTCCACACGTCGGAATTTCGCTGCAAAAGACCGCCCGACTGCTGGGACAGCCACCCGTCAAGCCAAGCTGGCGATCATGTGAGTTATAATTTCCGCACACTACGAAGGCCAGCTTGTACGCTGGACGGTACACAAAGCACATCAAACATCCAAAGATCAATATATCTTATATGCCGAGACATGGAAAGACAATAAATGCTTTAATTTCCATAACGGATCTTTCACTACTATTCTGAAAGTTTGTATAGCTCGCTCATTAAAATGTCGAGAAATTAACTTAGGGAAAAAAAAAGGGAAGGAAAAATAAAAAAGAGCAACGCTGTTTATATAGTGTTTGGTGGAGGGGGGAGGGGAGAGGAAACGGCAATTTCCAATTACTTTGGTTATTGCACTGTGTTGAAAATATTTCCCTTTCTTTCTTTTCATACAGAGGTTTCTCGACGTCAGTAAAGCTTTCACAAACACAAACAAAATATGACATTTTTGATAATAATGTTAACTTCCCAACAGGTAGAGAGATTTATTAAACAAACTTTCCAAATAAAATTGCCATATTTACCAATTAAAAAAAAAAAACAATCTAAGAGGCAGTGAAATACGATAGATACAATTAGAGATCACTAGTGCTGTGGCATCTATTACAGCACCAGTAATTCGTAATTAACATACAGACGAGGCTGTAATCAGCATCATGTGATTACGTTATAGATGAGGCTGTAATCAACATCATGTGGTTACGTTATAGATGAGGCTGTAATCGACGTCATGTGATTACGTTATAGACGAGACTGTAATCAACTGTAGTCGACGTCATGTGATTACGTTATAGATGAGGCTGTAATCGACGTCATGTGATTACGTTATAGACGAGGCTGTAATCGACGTCATGTGATTACGTTATAGATGAGGCTGTAATCAACGTCATGTGATTACGTTATAGACGAGGCTGTAATCAACATCATGTTATTACGTTATAGATGAGGCTGTAATCGACGTCAGGTGATTACGTTATAGATGACGTCATGTGATTACGTTATAGACGAGGCTGTAATCGACGTCATGTGATTACGTTATAGATGAGGCTGTAATCAACATCATGTGATTACGTTATAGATGAGGCTGTAATCAACATCATGTGATTACGTTATAGACGAGGCTGTAATCGACGTCAATTGATTACGTTATAGACGAGGCTGTAATCGACGTCATGTGATTACGTTATAAATGAGGCTGTAATCGCCGTCAGGTGATTACGTTATAGATGACGTCATGTGATTACGTTATAGACGAGGCTGTAATAAACATCATGTGATTACGTTATAGATGAGGCTGTAATCGATGTCATATAATATTAGACCAAGGCATACGACCACGACTATAGCTCCTCTTGTACGCGTATGCATACGACATCGATTACACCTTCATCTACAATTATGTATATGTTGTCGATTATAACCTCATCTATATAAAAGCATAACACGAATTGCTGGAGCTGTAACAACTTGGATCCTGTTACTTTTAGTCCCGGCGGTCTCTCCTAAAACAGAAATGTAAAAAAAAAAAAATAAATTTAGCGTTATAAATTAAAGCACTTCTTTCTTTTTCATGTCATATGACTACAAATATACAGATAATAGTTTCTATTTTCTCATTTGTATTTTTACATGACAATTTAAAATATGCCATCAATGTAATTATATGAGTTAGACTGGTCATATTAAGAAAGGATCTCGTCAGCAGGCGATAAGTCGCTCCCACAAGTCGGTAAGATGCTAGTGGCTAAATGTTCAAGCCGCTTCTCGGTCCTGCTCTCACAAACACAACTTTTTATTTATTTCGTTTTTACTTTTGTCGCCGAAGCTTTCAAGGAAGATGACCCTGGTAAAAGAAACGTAGTGCTCCGGTTGTTCGACTAGAAGCGTTTCCATTCCTGCGTTATGTTGGGTGGGGACACTTTCGACTTAAAGAGAAATCCTTGATAAGGCAGTACATCTATCTGACGATTCTTCGGGGATCTAGGGCTGTCGGTCCTTCACCGCTCCCAATCCCTCGTACAGCCCTGCTAAATGCTTAGGAGAGTCATTATGATTTTCTAAGCAACTCGCAATTCCCTATCATACGACGACAAGTCAGAACCCCACTCTTAAACGAGACCGGCTCGCTTCCAGTAATCATACTCGCGGAGCCCTCGTAGCTATAATCATACTGGTCTCTCTCTACTGCCGATCGACCTTCGCTATCTTACCTCGGGTGGCCGTAGTTCTAGCTTGACGACATCTGAAAATTCATTGTTCTGGCAGAGGTTTGCGAGTACTTGTTGAGTGTGGATAGTAGGCTGTCTTGTCTTAACGAGTATCCCTTGAGGGCGGGTCACACTGCTAGCTACCTGGAAATAGTGCTGTCGTGTTCCCGCGGGTAATAAGTGAACGGCCAGCGTTGGTCATAAGAGGAAACCATCAATATACGTATATAACGTCTTATATGTTGCACGATGATACAGGATTGGTTACCCTCTGTAGAAATCTAACGAATTCTGAGAACTTACATTTTTCTACCTTTTAAAAATTTCAAACGTTATTTTTTTCTATTTATTTATTCTACTGCTTTGCCGTTAAGCTGGAGGCCGTTCTAAACTCATTTCCCTATTTATTACTGCCAAAATATGACGGGGATGTATTTCTCAGATCTTCAGACTTTTCACCATCTTTTACCGTTGATTTAAACCGGTAAGACAAATAAACGGGTACCGCAGAAGAAGCCAGGTAACACATTGTTTCTTCCCAGGCAAAATGTTAATGCACGCAATCAGGAAATTATGTGTAATTTGAATTTATATATAAACACGTAGATCAGAACAGAAAAGATTTTGTTTCGCCAGGTGATTCTGCCACAGAGAAACCGAGCTGAAGTAGAAGGCACTCGATCGCTAGCGACGTTCTTGTTTCGGTTTATGGGAAAAGGCAGCGAATCGTTAGTTCTCTCTCTCTCTCTCTCTCTCTCTCTCTTCTCTCTCTCTCTCTCTCTCTCTCTCTCTCTCTCTCTCTCTCTCTCTTCGTAATTACGTTATATCTTTCTGTACTGACGTCATCTCTCTCACTCTTGTATGACGTCACATCTCTCTCTGTACTGACGTAATATTCTCTCTGTACTGACGTAGCTCTCTCTCTCTCTCTCTCTCTTCTCTCTCTCTCTCTCTCTCGTGATTTTAATCGAAATTTATGAAAGAACGAATAACATTGGAAATGCATCATTGTACTTGTGGTATAGTTTTTCAATGCCTGAGCAATATTTAGTGAAAGCGCCCAGCACGGCCTCGGTTTGGCGACGGCGAACGTATTTTCAGGCGTAGGGCCAGTTGATATTTCGTCTTGTACCGGCTCGTGACAGATGACTGTATGCCGCACAGACAACATAGTTCCATCGCTCAACTCTTCCTGGTCAGTCGACAGTCAACTGTCGTGATATCTGTGGAATGAAGGTCCGGAAAACCGAAGAACTACTCGCCCCCCCCCACACACACACACAGACACAGACACTTTGGTCTCTCGGGCAGTTCTACTTATTGCTGGTAGAATGCAACCATTAAAATGACTGCATCCCACTTTGTCAAAACAGACATCGGTGTAGCAGTTAACGCTATACCAGCCAGATCCTAAATCCAATATCTGACAGGCTGTAAAATATGAAGCTTCTAAAGGTGTATATGAATTTGCTGAAGCAGGCAGAAATATATCGATCCCTCGTGGCCATTGGTATTAAAGAGCATACAGAGAACGGCTACCCATCGGTTTCTTTCTTCTGTTCTTCGAAAATCTGTGGCTTAAGCCGTAGATGCAGATGCGTTTTGTTTCCCTCCATCGTCACACGGCACCGGTCTGCTTATCGGCCGACAGATTCCGATGTCGATCCATTGTTGGTTGACCGGTTGGACATCGATGCGACAAACGATTCTTCTGTTGTTTTGGTTTGAGGCGCCACGAAGAGGAATAACAATGGGTTTTCACTGTCCGATACCCGGGTATCCCTCTACTAAAATGGTATTTTGGCAGTGTGTTGGTGCACAATTTCGTTTTTAATCAGTAGTTTCATCAAGATTCAAATGTTACCAAGTTGCAGCAATAAATAAACCCTCCCTGACTTGACGTGACGGTATAAATTGTCATATGTATACTCGAATTGAATTTATTATTTAATCGATAAAGAAGAAATTGTATACCGACTTCAGATGCACTGGGGGTGATTTAAGACGGACTCCAGTCGTGTGCCATTCTTTAGCGTTTCGTCGTTTGACCCGGACCCTGGGAATGGTAGGTCCAGAAGGGTGGGGTGATAAATCCCTTGACCACCCATCGACTTATCAAGTCGCTTCGCCACACCCCGAACCATGTTCGAACTTCTAAGTTAGGGCCACCTTGCCGTTCTTTCGGCATCCTTACCCAGGAAAACTGATGCTGCCCTTTTTTTTTTACCTTCTAAACGAGAAACCAGGTTTTCTAATGTCCACTCACCCCCACCCCCGGGATCATCTCAGTGGTCTTCTGGGTGACTTACACTAACATTACCTCACGATTTCCATTCTTTGATTCTGATTTGTCGTCACAAAGTCCCCATACTTTGTCCTTTTCCCCCCTCTCGTTTGCGCCTTCATGGGAATGTCGACTCGATTAACAGAACCCGCCTTGTCTTCTTCGAAGAGACCCTGGTAACCCACATCTTGGGGGAATGGTGGTTTACGATCTACACTCGCCAGAGCTGTACAAGCTTCGTGAACAGGGGTGGGGGGGGGAGCGACTCCTTAATCCACTCTGTCTTCTTCGCCAACTCCTAAAACTTTATCACGACACCATAAAAAAAAAAAAATTATCGATCTGAATCAATGAACAAATAATCAGCTGAATTTTATAGGTTTCTAAAAAAGAAAAAGAAGAGGAATATTTAAGAAAAAGATAACGGTGTTTCCTATTTGTAGATAGCTTTGTCGCGAAACAATCTCGTGCGCACATGCTATTTTAAAACATTTTTTTTAAAAAAAAAAATTAAATTATCAGATTTTTTTTTTTTGTTTTGTTGTTTGCTGGACAAAAATGGAGAAAATACCGTATTGTTTGCTTCCCTCTCGCCAGAATCGCAGATAGCGGAGTAACGAAGAAGATGAGAAAACATCTGCTCCGAGACGATATAAAAATGGTTTTACAAATCCAATTAGAAGACGTATTTTTGCAAAACTGAAGCAATTAAAAATTTGAAAGCCCCGATACTGACTCGTGATGATTTAAAACCCTGTCCATTTTTTTTTCTTCTTCTTCTTCGTTTTGTTCTCATATTTGGCACCGGGAGATAACCCAATCACGTGACGTGGAAATGACACGTGATTGCAGGAAATACAGTCAAAAACTAAATTAAATAACTTAGTTCTGATTAGTAGATTTGCCATTGTTTCGTTATTAGTTTTAAAAAATATTTTAAAAAAAGAAGAAGAAATGTTTGAAAATTACTTTTTCAGTAACTCTGGCTATTCTGTATAGTTCTTCGTCAAGGAAAAAACCCGTCGGGAATCGAAAGCTACGTCGGTAATTAAATCTCGTCTAATTTCAGTCTTCGTGCGAACCTGCCGGACTTATATGAAAGCTTTTCGAGAAGCGACATCCGACGTGAATTTGAAGTTGCTTTTCTCAGCTGATCTTCGAGAAAGTTAAAGTACGATAATTTTTTTTTTTTTTTTTAAATATGTAGTTTAGCAGGTACCCGTTATACGGTTTGGCGGGGGATTGGTAAGGGAAGCAACTCGATCGTCTTTTCTTGCCAGCGGGTGCTTCAAAACGGTTCGATTTCTTTTGCTCCGAAATGTCAAAAAAAAAAAAAAGAAAGTAAGTTCCGGTTTATATTTTAAAATCTTGAAATGATCAAGAAGGTTGTAATGCACCCGCCAAATCCGAGGAAAACCATCGTATTATTTGTCGAAAGCTCGGATTTACTGGATCTGGAATTCGGGCTTCCGGGTGTGAGCAGATTCTTTTCTAGAAAAGTCAGCCGTCGTTGTTAAAAGAACAGACTGCTTGAGGAGTGAACATCTCCAAGAGCTGAATCTTCTGTTAAAAGATAAAAGGATATTCAAATCACTTATTACCTACTTGCTGATGATATTTAAATCTGCAGACCTCCACAGAAGTTCAAAAGCGCTGGCACTTTTATAGATGCAGCATCGATTTCAATAGATAGAAGATTCTTTGCATAAGCAGCAAGAAAATTCCTGCGGTACGTTCGGCAAGCGATGTTCACGGCGGACGGAGAACTTCGTTTCCATACATCACATTCCGCTGCAAGGTCAGCTAAGCTACACAGTGATTGATTTAATTAGTGTGTCGCGTTTGTGACTTATCACCAGAACTATCCGCTGCAATAAGAGGTGGGGGGGTCTCTTAAGGATAGATCGGCTCGTCACGGCGTCCGGCCCAAGCATCGATTTTGTAGGGCTAACAAACAAACAGCCCGTTGTGGTTATTTCATCAACCCTGACTGAGAGTGAATGGCAGGGAATTGGGATCGCGTCGGATAGTCGGGTCCCGGTCTCTTTAAAAATGGTTCCGTTTTGGCTATTTTCAGGTTTAAGGACTAGGAGAAATACTAGAAGAATGTGAACTCTCGCTATTGCGCTGCTTCGATTTCAATAGCCCCAGAAAGAGGACAGACAGACACGAGAAAATAGGGCTATTTTATTTACCAGTAGCTGCGACTTGGAACCGTGAGCTTCAGTTGTGATGAAAGAACCGGGAACTGTGCTTAATTTGTCCCCTAAGAAAAGAAGACCATCGTTTAGGTCCGTGGTTGTCTTAACTATCAGTGAAAACCAAAAATAGTGACCGTAGCAGTCGGGTAAATCCTTGGCGACCAACAAATACAATGGTAGATCGCTGTTGAATCTGCGAGTTGCGTCACGTGGGGTATTGTTTGTTTTCTAAAAAAAAAAGGTTTCACAGCATTGAAACGGGAGAATTTTAACTAATTAACAGTATAATTTTATGGCTTTTGAAAGCCTGTTCCCCCCACTTTGAAATGTAAAAGTTGCGACATACAAACCGACCAAAAAAAAAAAAGATTTAGGTTTACAACCACGTGTTCAACAGAAACTCCCTTGACCTGAATCAGTTCCAGAAGTGTAAACCATCTCTACTGTGAAGACGTGAACGTAAAAGACTGTAGTACATAGGCCCGCGTTGATTTCGGCCTTGTCATGGTATTTGCTTTGAAGGGCGACATAAAAAAAAAAAAAAAAATGGCCAGGTGCTCTCGCGTGGAAGATTTTCTAAGGTGGATGTTTTAGGATAGAAGCTGGAAAGTCACGTGTTTAGGGGTGGTGGAATATGGCCACACACAAACACGAGTCTGGTTTCTTGACTAAGGAGACGACTTCGAGCGCGCGGAAATAATGTACAGAGACCGACTGAAGGTCGACCGCAGGTCACGTCTCCATCAGATGATCGCAGAGTGTCGCTTTCGGTTCGACAGAATCGGAACCGCAACATCGGCTCAAGTTAAATCCTTTACATTTTACACACTTCTTTAACAGAAGAGTAGCTGACGCCGCTCATTTTAGCAAATAAAGCATTAAAAGTTTTATTTTTTTAGATATTTTTGTTTTGCTGTATTTTTCACTTAGCTTTTGGAAACCAGTGTATTAAATGACGGTTTACCGTTGATCGGTGAATTACTTCCCTTGATCACGAATCGGGGTTGTTAAATGCAATTACATACAGATATTTCAAAAAAAAAGTTATCATCATTTTTTAAAAAATTTTGAGCTTTTCATCCTATTCTGTTTCCCTTACTTTTCCTCTGATAATCGCATTGCCTCTCTGTTAGATGTCGCAATAATCGAATCATAGAGTACGTTTGATTTAAAGAATCGATTACAGTTCGAAAGAAAAGTTAACGTAATAAATAATGGCGAAACAATTTTGTCACTCAACGATGATGCTACTAGAATACGTTCTTTTGCTTTAATTTCCTAATCAATATTAAAAAATATATATATTAATGGTTTTCGGAAATGTCTCTGTTTTTACTTGGACATTGATCGATAGAAATGTAATAGCTTATGAGGTTTTCTTTAAACAAATATGAAATTATAACTACTAATGTTTATTCTGGTTTCAATTGCATGACGTCTATATATATATATATACACACACACACACGCAGAAGTATAAAAGACACCGAAACTATTTATCATTTGGCGAATGCAAAAGCCGATATTGCGAAACCGTCAGTTTTGCAGAGCTTGAAGTTCGTGCTTGGAGCGTTCATCTTTCGTCCGCTTCGCTTTGCGCATGCGCATGAGATGATAGCCCGGGGGAGGAAGTGTGGTTGTAGCAGCGACTCAAAAACAAGCAAACAACGTCGCTGTACCATGCGAGATAACGTTCTGTTCCGGATTTAGAAGGTCTGACCACGGTATGTCCTTCCAGCGTTACCGATTTTCGCCCATTCCTCTCTGGAATGAACCAGGTACCCGGAGAGTTTCCATTGACCTTATTTCCAAACGGTACAAATTTGTTCTACGACTACACTACGTGGTGAAGTCAGTAATGACCGGTCGGGCATCGGAACGACTCCTGTGTCTCAGGGACCGGTAGATTAGACAGAAGAACAGGTAACGCCGTGAAGCTGGTCCTTTCCTCTTCGGCATACTAATCAAAATGGTCAGCAAACTGCAAACGTTTTGATGTTTCAAAAATTTATGAATATGAAAAAAAAAAAAAATGATCATCGAGGCGTCGTGGCCTGTGTGTATCTCATGCAAGGTAGACAGCATTGTGAAAACACACAACAACACAAATGCAGAGACCGAAGTCATAAGATATTTGTCACGTGTGACGTACGAGATCACGTGTGACGTACGAGATATGAGATGGCGCCTCACCTAATAACGTCGCTTTTTAATGAGATGTTCGTTCACCTTAGGCTTGGACTTCTAATGTGTCATGAGAAATTAATTTTTTTCTTAAAACAATGGCATTAGAGGGAACTAGTCTTTGTTAAGCCTCTCTTTTGCAGTTTTTTTTTGGAAAAATTAGGAAGAGATGCGTGGGGGGGGAGAGACGGCCGTACTAGGAGAAATCGCGTGTGGTCCTGTCCGAGACCCCAGCCTAAAGCCCTTACTTATGGACATCACATGCGACTGAGACCCTAAAAGAAAAGGAGTACTTCGGTAAACACTGAAACGTCCGGTAACGTTTTCGCATGTTATTAATCGAGAAAATCCGTCACGGATTTGTATTTTTGGGATAGAAGTTGCTTGGAGTCGTGTCGAACATCAAACCAGCACCAGAACAATGTAATTGCTGTACTCGCTTGCTGTGGTGATAGACCGGATTCTTTGCGGAGCTAGTCATTTCTCGGGGTAGGAATAACTCTTATGGAAGTTAATTTATATTTTTAATACCGTGGAGAAACTGGAGATGTACTAGCGAGGTCACGATTAAAAAAAACCCACTTTCCAGACGGTCGACCGGAAGACCGATTTCATGGTAGTTCTCTCGGCGATCACAGGTCTTCCTGCCCGAAGACTACGGAAATGACCTAGATTTCCGAGTAGCTGGTTTCCGTAAGAAAGCGGCTTCTTTCCATTGTTCGAAACATGTCAGTTTCCCGATGAGAGGGGCTGATCTCCGGATTACTGCATTCGTAACTCCGGGGAATCGATAATTTGTCGAAATCCACTGGCGCGATGTACTTCGTTTCGTCTAAACCCTTTTGTGCGCCCAAATCACAGGGTCTCCTCACTCCCTCTCCGCCGGCTTCCGTAAGTTAGCTGTGCAGTGATTAACTAAAAGCGATAGACGAACGTAATTCTTCGAGCTCGGGCCAAACTGCGCTTTCAGACACTTCTGCAAATACGTGATGGTTGGAAAATAAGCGATGTTCGCTCTCACAGAAATTAAACGCTCAATACTGTGTTATAATTCCTCAACGCGACTTCGTATCTTTGTTATCGACGCTTTGAAGACTTTGTCCATCTCTCTTTGATGGAGCATTTCTTTTACTTGTGTTTTACCTGGTTATAAGGTAAGTAGTAAATTCTTTAGGCAGTAATCGTGACTTGTTTTTTTTTCGGCGACGGCCAAATTTATTTTTCCCCTTTTGGTGAATTTATATCACAACCTTCAAAATGTTTCACTACTCCGTAACTCTGTGAACCACTTCCAACAACTTGTTGAAACGGGTAGTTTTCGTCTTTGCAATCTACACTCTTGGAGATCGCTGAGCTGCTGTAGATAGCATCAAACCTACAGAAGGTACACAGTGAGTCCCATATTAGCGTCACCCGACAGCAGATATAATGTTAATTAAGTATTGCATCTTGTAACAGTGCAAATATGATTTCACATCCTCTCTCAATTTCCTTGCTATTTTGTTCGGATTAAAAGTTTTTTTTCTGTTGTTTTACCGGAATGCTAATATGTTAATTGCCAAAACTATTTTAGATAACTTTGTATCGATCGAAAAGTAATAGCTATAAGGGTTATAAAGCGGTGAAGACCAAAATGGTCTAACTATTTAAACAATAATAACGATAAAAGTGAAGTGATAATGGCTTATTTTTCCCAGGAAAATTTGACGAGGTCGATAACAACCTCATCTATAACGTAATCACATGACGGCGATTACAACCTCATCTATAATGTAATCACATGACGTCGATTACAACCTCATATATAACGTAATCACATGACGTCGATTACAGCCTCGTCTATAACGTAATCACATGACGTCGATTACAGCCTCGTCTATAACGTAATCACATGACGGCGATTACAACCTCATCTATAACGTAATCACATGACGTCGATTACAACCTCATCTATAACGTAATCACATGACGGCGATTACAACCTCATCTATAATGTAATCACATGACGTCGATTACAACCTCATATATAACGTAATCACATGACGTCGATTACAGCCTCGTCTATAACGTAATCACATGAGGTCGATAACAACCTCATCTATAACGTAATCACATGACGGCGATTACAACCTCATCTATAATGTAATCACATGACGTCGATTACAACCTCATCTATAACGTAATCACATGACGGCGATTACAACCTCATCTATAATGTAATCACATGACGTCGATTACAACCTCATATATAACGTAATCACATGACGTCGATTACAGCCTCGTCTATAACGTAATCACATGACGTCGATTACAGCCCTCGTCTATAACGTAATCACATGACGTCGATTACAGCCTCGTCTATAACGTAATCACATGACGTCGATTACAGCCTCGTCTATAACGTAATCACATGACGTCGATTACAGCCTCGTCTATAACGTAATCACATGACGTCGATTACAGCCCTCGTCTATAACGTAATCACATGACGTCGATTACAGCCTCGTCTATAACGTAATCACATGACGTCGATTACAGCCTCGTCTATAACGTAATCACATGACGTCGATTACAACCCTCGTCTATAACGTAATCACATGACGTCGATTACAGCCTCGTCTATAACGTAATCACATGACGTCGATTACAGCCTCGTCTATAACGTAATCACATGACGTCGATTACAGCCTCGTCTATAACGTAATCACATGACGTCGATTACAGCCTCGTCTATAACGTAATCATATGACGTCGATTTTAGCCTGATCTATAAACTAATCATATGGCTCATCCATATGTATAATTATGAATTGGTAACTCGTGCTGTATCAACTACTCCGGTTGTCTTCCCTCCTCATCCGTAATGCCCTTTATCTACAATGATCGCTTTTGAACGGTAAATTCTATGGGATTAGCAAACCTTTGGTAATTTGTGGAATGTATTTTGTGGATAAAGTAGAAAATTGTTCTCTAAGCTTACAGCAGGACAGCTGTGACAGAAAATGCTACATTTCTGTTTAGATACTTGTATATTATGAGTCTTTTTTCGACGAGCATTTTTTTAAAAGTACAATTAAATCAGATGGCTCCCTGAAAAAAAATTAATAAAATAGAAAATTTTGACAATAAGCTGAAGGTAGAAAGTAATCGAAATAGTTTTACGTCACTGAAATGAGCGCATGAATAATTTAAGATTACTAACAGTTACGCGGTAGAAAACTCCCACGTGTGATGTAGGTGTAGATGAGACGCACTTGGTTCTAATGCAGCAGATGTCGAACTCTGAATCAACAGTTAAAAATGGTAGACGTAAATATAGGGAGTCAGTTATTCCCCCCTCACGGCTTAGCTGCTGTTATATATATAAACCGCGAAATCGGCCTGATGAAGGTATTGGAGAAAACGAAATGCTACAAGCAGCATTGCTGTTTTATTCATTTACCACTTTACAACAAATTGTTCATACCTAAGCAGCTCGACTGTCGGAAGAAGGTGGGAATCGATAATAGGTGTTAACTGACATTAGAATAATCCAGATATCAAGAAAGTCTAAAAGCCGGCGCGTGAAACTGAACTGTCAGGTGACTGATCTGCGCCGAGTCCGCTATTAGTATCGATTTCGGAATGTGAGAAATGTACCTCGTCATTCGTAAGCCGCCGGGAAGGTAATTAAAAATTAATACAACTATTTAAAGTTTATGATTCCTCGTTTTAAAAATATGAAAATAGCGTAAACGTCCGACACGACGGATCAACGTTTAGATACAGGAATGGAGTATTCGAGACCTAGCGGTGACGTTCGTAACGAGGCTTTCGCTGCGAAAATTTCTGAGTTTCTTTTTGTGTCAATAAAAATAACTGGGGGTTTTCCTTTTAAAAAAAGGAAGAGGGGAAACTTCACTGATTATTGTTTTAGCTACCTGTGAGCGCGATCCGAGTTGGTGTAAAACAATGTTGTGTCTCTTTTTTTGTTGGTAGATTCCAAGTGAGTGAAACTCAACAATTGGAAAAGTTCAGTGGATCTGTGCTGAACTCTGGACGCACAGCAAGGTCTATACACCCCGACAGCACACCAAACTTTGCCATAGGAGTGTTATTTATACTAAGGTTGATTTGTCCTCGCGTTCTGTCAGGTTTACAAATAGCAAACCACAGGTTTGTTTCTGTTTTTTTTTTTTTTTTCATATATTCGTCGTACCAACACAATTTATGTAAATTTAAGTGTTGTAAATTAAAAAAAGTATGCCACAAGGCTGAACCAAGGGCGTCACTGGTGTAAAGGCGTGTTCTATTTGAGCATCTTTTCATGTGCTTTCTGGCTTCTCGCTTTGTCTACACTGCTCAAAAGTTTGCCCAGGCTGAACAGGGTCACACGTTGCTAAAGGCATGTTTCTATGGCGATTATTTTTCATTTCAGCCATGGCATCATTGCGTGTTTTCTACAGTTTTCATCCTTAGCAAAAGTGTACCAAAGTGCATCAAAAGTGTATCAAAAGTATGTAAATGTATCAAAAGTGTACCAAAAGTGTATCAAAAGTATGTCAGTGTACCAAAAGTGTATCGAAAGTGTACCAAAAGTGTATCAAAAGTATGTCAGTGTACCAAAAGTGTATCGAAAGTGTACCAAAAGTGTATCAAAAGTGTACCACAGGTGTGTCTAAGTGTACCAAAAGTGTACCCACAGTGTACCAAAAAGCACCCATTTCTAACTCCCCTCATTTAATCGTCCACTATGGAAACCAACTTACACAAGATGACGTGAAACCAGATTAATCGCGTCTTCTCTGGAGCAGGCTTGGAGATGAGAGAAGCAGTGGTGGTGGTGGTGGTGGGGGGGAAGGAGAAGAAATATGCAGAATTAAAGGGGGGATAAAAAGATGAAGATGAGAACCGGCCGAATCTGGAGATTAGAAGAACAAGACGCGGCCGGCATGTCGATGTCATCCGAAACAAATCTGTGATTTAAATTTAAAGAGACGCGACTAACTAAACAAAGCTGAGTTTTTACTACAGGAAAGATTCAGAGTCTCGCGCGTCTGGCAGAAGAAAAGAAAAAAAGTAAAATCTGCTCTGTTTTTTTAGTCGTGTTTCTTGAAATTTAAGTTTGGAAAGTTTTGCTCCGGACAGGCGTCGAGGCCGGGACAGGCGCCGTCCGTTCTCACCTGAAACGCCAAATTCAAGAATCTCCATCTAGTAAATACCTGAAGCTTATCTGAAAGCCTCCGTTGTCTTCACCTAAATTTGCTTGTTTCTTTTCTTCCTTCGACCGATCTTGGAATATAAGAGGAAGAGGAAAACATCTCGTTACCCGCCCCCCTTTTTTTTTTCTTTTTCGCAAACGACATCCATCGCTACAGATTGCGAATGCGTTTAATGTTTTGTTTATCAGCCGACTTTTTAAAAAAGAAATTACTTTCTAAAAGGCTTTATGACTTTGTAATCGGAAGAAGAACAAACAGACAAACAGCAGCACGTCTTGGCGCGATATTAATTCTAAAAAAACCTCTCGCTCCTTCAGTCCAATTTGTTTACAAGATTCCAGCGGATACGAGAGATGGCGTCTTTTCTGAAGCAGCTTTGAAAATGCCTCTCTCTCTCTCTCTCTCTCTCTCCATCTCTCTGTCACTGACGCCTCTCTCTCTCTCTGTCTCCCTCCCTCCCTCTCTAACGGACCCATCGCCTCCACATAGAAGTCATCCCGCTCATCTTTTCATCTCTGGTGGGTTAGAAAACAAACAAACAAACCGTAACAGCGTTTCTATTCTTCTAAAGAATTGCTATTGACTCCCAGACCTGCCAAATGACTGGTTGTTACGAGAAGAAGAAGATGGGGTGGGGAATCCAGAAGGGGAAAGAAACCCCGTGTTTGTTCGTCGTCTTTTTTACGAGTCATCTCGAAGCAGATTTCTCGAGTGTCCGGGATCAATATCTGTTGAGAGATTTGTTATTACAAAAGGAAGATGCCGTCAGGGAAGGCGAAGTTACTTTCACGACGTTGTACTCCTTTGCTCCGCTGACAGCCATTCATCACTACTGCTGGGTTACATATCACGTGAAGCAGAATCCCCCTTTTTCTATTTATTTTTAAACCTTAAAGTTAACACAAACGCTTCCTCCCTTACTCGCTCGTTGGCGCATTGTGTTACCCAGGCGTTAACATCAGTCACGGAATCGATTGCCTCCCTTCGAGTCGAGGTTGGGATGAGTTGACTGCAATCTGTTTAACGAGGGATTTATCCTTTAATTATTGCATTTGTCAAACTTTTCTCGGAAAAGTTTTCCCCTTTAAAATTTCACTCTGAAAGTTAAAAAAAAATTTTAAATAGTTACGCCTGGTTATTAATACTTACTCTAATACGTTTGAAATTAATGAATATAAAAAGGATCACAAACAGGTGCTGGCATTTATTATTTTATTATTATGATTATTATTATTAGGATATTATTATTATTATTATTATTATTATTATTATTTATTATTATTATTATTATTATTTTATAGTATATATTATTATTATTTTAATATTAATATTTTTATATTTATTATTATTATTATTATTATATTTTATATTTAGTATTTATTAGATTATTATATATTATTATTATATTATTATTATTATATATTATTATTATTATTATTATTATTATTCTTATTTTATTATTATTCATTTATTATTATATTATTATTATTATTATTATTATTATTATTCTTATTATTCATTTTAGTATCTTATTTTATTATTATTCTTTATTATTATTCTTATTATTATTATTATTATTATTAAAAGTTTAAAATTTCAAAAACGTAACATTTTTCGCTAGTTTTAATTTTAAAATTTTAAAAGGAAACTTTGTTTCATAAACAAGCATACAGTCTTGAGGAAAATCATTTCACGTGTTTATTTATCTATTTAAATTATAGAGTTATGAAGAACCTCTCTATGCGAGTGCTAATTGCAGCTTATTTTAAACAAATGAAGAAATGTAGTTTAAAATGCAAACACGTGACAGAGCTACATGTCTTATGTAAAAGTGGAAAGCTCCATTGTACAGTCAGGTGTGGAGATTGCACCCCCGTGATTAGTCGTCGTTGTAGCAGTCAGAAAGCGCCACACCTGAAGAAAGATCACTAAATGTAGACGGTGATATCATTGTAGCGTGGCGGATGTGCGACGAACACTGTGGCTCCTGGAAAGGAAATATCACAAGACGAGGTGTAGAAATCGGTCTTAGGTGGCGAAGACCACTCCGTTCGGGAGATAGCGGCCCGACCTCGTGTTTCAGAAAGAGCTGTATGCGAGACCGAGGAGGATATCCGTGAAACGGATACTGCCGACAATAGACGCGCTCGAGAAAAGAAAAAAAAAAAAAAAAAAGCCGAAACTTTACAAAAAATTAATGGTGTGTGCCTCGGGGGGGTTGCGCTCTCTGCGTGATAGGTGATGAGCCGGTGGAGATCTGGCGAATAACCTAGCTGTGTTCTCAAGAACACTATGATGCACGATAGCGTGGTAAACCTTTGCTGAGGAGAGGCAACCAAAGGGCTGGGGCTGAAATGAGAAAAGCCAAATGAGACGGTGGGATGACCAAACCCGGAAGAAGGTGTTTTCTCGACGGACGTTCGGCAATAATCATCTGCAGTTTTGTTTTCTTTCGAAGACTGTCGGTGTGCGACGAAGGACGGGGGCGAATCGATACAGGTGTGAGGCTGCATCTCAACCACGGGGATGGTTAGGGATTTGCATAAAATCAAAAGTATGCGGACGTCTGATAGGTGTAGGCAGGTGTCTCATCGCTCATGCCATTTATTCATGAAAACAACCCGGGGATTCCTTTTCCAACACCCAATAACTTCAAGCACACAGCCGATATGGCCAAACCTATCTGGACCGTAGAGAGAGACAGGTGGTACACTCACGATGCTGTCTTGGTTTACACAAAGCCTTGATATAACGGCAATGACGCTATAGTGGGGGTTACATTACTACTGGGAAAGTCAAAAGGCAACCAAGCTCCCTTGGATGAATTTGGAAAGCGCTACAAAATTTTTGAAACATTTCTCAATCATACATCGGTAACTTGTATGGGAGCGTAAAAACAAGGGGTCATGTTCCATATAAGGCAAAGGTTTCACAGACCAAATAATAATGGACTATACAACATAATCACTTCTTTTTTCATATTTTCTGTAATAACGCATTGTATTTATTCTATACGTGTGCCATTTGCATTTACTCAATATTTATGCATACCCTGAGTGTGTGTCTATAATTATGTCCAATACTATACATGGGTATTAAGGGTACGAACAAAGGTGAACTAACTGCCTTTGCAGCGATCGAACATGTATGGTCAAGTTGTGAAGGAGCAGCAACACAGGGAAGGTGCAGATGGCTAAATTTTGGTGAAGCTGCGGAAGAAAGTTAGAGTGGGCAACAAGAAACAAATATGCAAATAAGTTAAGGAGTCGTCAGCTCCATTGATAAAATTTGGCTAAAGAGAGGAAAGTACCCAAGAAAGCTGAAGGGACGCAGGAAAGGGATTTCCTAAATTCGGCCAAATGATCGCCAAGTTCTGGCGGGCGGAACGGAAATGAACATTTTATCTTTTTTTCAAGATATTAGTACGGAAAACCCGAGATCTTCCACCATCGTCTTTCCAATAAAGACACAATGCAGATGTCGCTAATCGTGCTGACAGTCTTACGGGAAGACAGAACAGAAGTGGCAAACAAAGGACGCGAAGCGAGAGACACCTGTGCTAAGGAATCAAGGTGAATGGATGGATGGAAAGTTTTGTTGTTTCCCCATCCCCCCACAATAGTAACGGTTCGGTGTTCTGTCAAGAAAGATCGGTGGGGGAAAACATACATCAAAGACAACTGGTTTCTTATCCAAATACTGCAACGAAGCATCAAAATGGCTGAGTAAGAAAGAGAACTGCTTCAGTTATGCTACAGGTGGGCTGCTTTACTGTGTTACGTCACTGTCTGTGACGATGAGTTTTTTTTTTAGATATACTTCTCCATGTTCTTGCTCACAGCTCCTAAACTGACCGCAACCAATTTAATCCCTGATGATGTTTCCCCATAATCCCTTTCTGTTTTCTAGGACATGTTGATTGCACCAATCCAAGGAGATCCGTGATTACGCACTCTATAATTTTAAAGTATTCATCGTTTATATTTTATTCCTTTCTTTGAGTTGCCTTAAGCATACAAATTGGTACTGGAAGGATGGGGTGGGTCTGTGGTTCTGTGACTGATTTTAGGTGGCCACCTGTTTTATCATCCTATCCCTTGTCTCTTTCGCCCCTCTCCTAATGTGCGTGTTTCGGTGCAGGTTCTCTCGATATTTCCTCTCTTTTTCACTTTTTCAAGATCCTTTTTCTTACTGCTGTCGAGATATTCCGCCAAAGCATCTCTTTCCACTTCTATTGATCTTAATCCTCCTCCATCATCTTTCTATAGATGGACAGTCTGTCAGCAGCTGCTCTTCCATGTGATTCACCATGAAGTGTGCTTGCTCTTCTCCTCGTCAACACTTGTGAGCTTTTCTTCGGTCCAGTTCACTATACCAGCCGGCTGCTCGAGTGTTTACAGTTCTTATTTGGTTATGTCCACTTAGTTTGGACTTGAGGATGGAGCTAAGCCTTCCTTATATTAATCTTCCGATTCCACTTCTTGATGTTTATCGCTATCAGCTTGTTGTATCGTTAAGTTCTCGTATGCTTCATCTCTCAGTAACCTTTTAATTTCTGTCCGCCTGACAGTTTAACAACTTCTAGTGATACAATTTCTCCCCCTGTTAACTGTAACGTTTACACAGTTTTTCCCAGGCCAACTATGATTTTGCCATCTGAAAAGACCGTAACTGTGCTAGCTGGGCATCCTATCTCTTTGCCTGAACACAAGTAAAATCCTGATATTATCCATGTAAAATAAATGGCTAACCTTCATTTTATTCAAGTTGAATTCTTTTTTTCTTTTGCGTTTCTTGATATTATGTCAGTGGTATTAGTGTTATCTCAAACAAAACCGGTGACAGCAGCCCCCCTTGACGACGACCATTGATTGTTATCATTGTTGACAACATTTTGGTTGCCTTTCTCAAGAATCGTGTTGTATTTTAATGCATTATTATTGGTTCAAAACTCTTTGGCATCCAAAAGAGTGAAACTGAATTATATGCCTTTGTAATCTATCTATATCATTCGTGGATTCCTATGTTTTCCTTCTTCCTGTTTCCTGATCATTTTCTCTATCAGTACTCGATTCCACTAGATTTTCGCATGCAACTTTTCTGTTCCCATGGTATTAACTCTTTCCTTTTCTTCCTTTCTAAGTGATCATACATTTCGTTCTGCCATAATGAATGTTAACAATTTCTATGTTGTCGATACCGTAGCCAAGGCTACTAGCTTCATTCCAACTTGTCCTGTTTTTCGTGATGAAGCTTGTTCTCCCTTTTGCCCCTGACATACAGCCATCTGATGCAGATTCAAGACGGCGCGCTGCACCAGCCTGAACGCTGGTGAGACTTCGCTGACTCGGTAGCCCTATGCGGAGTCTTTGCGAGCATATTCTCAATTTGTCGTGCATTTTGCTGCCATTCTTATTTCAGGCAGATTTGCCTGAGTTCTAAAGCTTTTAAATATTGTAGTTTGTTTTCCAGTTTCTCTTGGTTTGGATCTTCAGCCTGTTGATTTCTCCTACTTCCGCTGCAGAAAAATAACCCCCGTTATCACTTTTCGTAAGTCTCTGTTCAGCCGTTGGCATTACGTCCCCCGCGGGCGCCCCCTTTTTTCCTACTCGGATCTAATTTAAATAACAACGTACGACTTCCATATTTTCCGTTCTTGGCCACTGTTCTCTTGCTTGACTCGGGCGACGACCAATTCGGTACGGAACTTCGCTTTCTCGATCTCACTATGGTGGGCATCTTGTGGAACATGCCCTCTACCACTGACCAGTCTGGTCTGGATTGGCCCACCGGGAGCACCAGCTTAAGCCGCTGAGGTATTGCCATTATTATTTACATTAAGTGGGCGCCGCAAATGCAGAGATTGTACGATGCGGTGTAAGTAACCTGCAGTCTGCGAACACCGCGCGGTAGTCACATGTTGCGTGTAAACCCATGTGACCAGACCGCGTTTGACACTTCATCAGAATCGTTTATGTTCATTTCGATCAGTGAAAAAGAAAAGAAAAAAAAAAAGCACCTGTTCCTTCCTCGGGTAAAGAAATATCCGCTGGGTGCGGTTTTTGGCTACTTGACGCTTACTATTAGCGTCTGGTCCCGGTGACTTATCTCACTGTTCGGGACTTCGTCCAACTAACGTGAAGACGGGGGGGGGTCATTTAAAAAGTAGGGTGATGATGGATCAACCGAAACGAACCACTCGGGATACTTTCTAATGGTATATCTTTGGGGCTTATTAATCGATGGTTTCGACATCAATAGCTAATCTGGCTTACCACCAGACAACAGCTTTATCAAATATTATGGATTAAGTTGGCTCGAAAGGCCGAACTGCCGTTTAATTGATGCGCAGATCTCTGAGGAAATTTACCAAAATTTATCTCATCCTAACCCTGCTTCCGTAGTTCTGTTCGGTTGCTGCAAACTGCCGTTGTAATGATTCCAAGGGCCGTCTTGGGAACTGCCAGACAGACGTTTTAATCCACCTTTCGCTTCCAAATTACCGCGACCGTAATTGGAGTTTATGGTTTTTATCATTGTTATCATTATTTATTATTTTTTTTTTTGCTTTTTTCTTTTTTAGATATTTGTTGGTATAATCTGATATTTTATTAAAAGCTTTCAAGCAAAAGTTTCCACCTTTTCGCAACGAAAAAATGGCAACTCTAGTGCAGGGAAATAAAAAAACAACAACAACAAACAAGCGACAGAGATGGGAATTCTTTCCTGCTGGTACTCGGTCGAGCTGCGCCTTTGGCAGGGCGAAAATCTTCGAGCCCCGATCGGATTCCGTGGGTCTTGCCGAATCCGCCTTCCGATCCCACCTGCGAAACGATTTTTATTTCCTATTCGACAAGGTGTGCTTCTTACTCGGCCACACTTTTGCTCTGAAGGTCCCACACAAGCACCAAGAAGAGAACGAGTCCCTGTCACCCCGTCGCTGCCGAAGGCCCGCCTTCCCAGCTCATTCTTCGACACTAGTGACAATCCGCTTGGTTGGCGACATCAGGTGCTCATCCTCAAAGAGTGCGCCCAGTGACACGGCCTCAGGGAAGTGTTGCCCGGTCCCCTTGTTTCCGGCCTGCTGATGGCGGTGTATGCTGCTTACCCAGCCATCTAGACGTAAAATACGTCCCTTATAAGCTTAAATATTATTAAGCATAATTATAAATAAAAGTCATTTTCATTTTATCCAGTATTCTTACTTAGATAAAGTTTTGTTTATTTTCACTTAATTTGGCAAATATGACATTGTTTATTACCAGAAAGCCCATTTGGCTGCTTAATGCTTTGTAGCCTTGCAAGATAATCTGAACGTTCAACGATAGAAGACTGAATTCCAGAATCGCCTGGATCTACAACCGAGGCATCGGAGATCCTGTTGTATATTGTCACTATGAATTCGGTAAACTCTTAGTGTTGGTTCACATTTAACTTAACGTTAACGAGACGTCACTATGCAAATCCAAATTCGAGTTTATCAAGCAAAATTTAGAAATTGCGGTGTGGATTAAACCTTTTTGGGCCACGGCTGCTTGTTCTCGAGACGATTGGGGTTTATAGTAACTGTTTCCTGCATCCCCTTCTCTCTAATCCTAACCCACCCCTTCTTCCTTTTCTTTTCTTGGTTTATTTGTTGCATTCATTATTCCTCTGCTCTAACCCGGTTTTGTATTTGCTATGCGTTTGTTTGCCTTCATCGGCAGAATTTCTGAAACGTCTTTGTGAAGTTTTATGATCTCAATGCGCTCTTCTAGAACAGCGTGAATTTTTTTTTTTTTTAAAGGGCAAATATCAACTTCAGAAGGTATTAAAGCGATATTCAGTACCTGTCAATAACGATGTTGTTGTGCATTTTTGTCTGTCATCGAAGACAGACTGAAAGTCAGTGCAAATAACCTATGCACATAACCCGAGCTCGCACCTGTCGACGAAGAAGTGATTTCCATTAATTATTCACGTCTCTGGTAACCGAAGATGGCAGATCAGAAATTATACGCGATCACGTGGACGCGTGGTCCCGTTTATGGTGTGGGAAGCTGCTGTTGTCAGACAGGAGCCAAGCTTTTAGGTGAGCGAGCAGCGCATCTTGGTGTCAGCAAACATCCCGTTTTCCTACGGATAACGGGAGATGCGACAAACCTCGAATGGTCTAACCACTTCGGTCACCAGCCGTCCATCAGTTCATACCGCAGGGCCGGTGTTAATTGGGGGTGGGAGAGGAGCTAGATTTATTCATGTCAACATTAAAATTTAAGGAAGTGGGCAAGAAATGGTATCCAAGCACACCTGGATAAGCCGTCGTAATCAGATGGCATCCCAGACTACCGCGGGCCTTACAAGTGTTCGAAACTCCTCAGATTCTACGAAGCCGCAGCTACTTCAATTGTTCGGTTTTCGTGCATTAGCGCCAGAATAATCCAAAGCTTTAACCAGGTATCTGCTGTCAGGTTAACTTACCTTTTCAAAAGTTCGAGCGCCCGTACTGATAATACTGGGGAGGTTTTGAAGGAAACCTGGCCCGAATATAATGCTATTTCAGCTGGATTTCGCCCTTCGAGTTCCCTCCCCTTGCCAGCCATAATTTTATCCCGGCATCATCCGACTAATTTCCCCGGTGCTACTTTTACGACTGCGCAGAGAAAACCACAGAGCAGGAAGAGGTATTCCAGAAACAGCTGAGCATTTAGTTCGGGCCAGGAACGGAATATACAAATATATATATATATATTTTTTTAAATACTGAGATGAATGAGGGGGGTAGGCCTTTAGATTTCCGTAATTTAAGGCTACCTTAAGAAATACAATAAAATCTTACAGATAAAATTATTTAAAACCATCTTAATTAATAACTGTAGAAATCAATAGGACGGGCAGTAATAACTGTTGGTTATATTTCATCTTCCTATTATTATTATTATTAGTATTATTATTATTATGTATTATTATTATTATTATTATTATTATTATTACATATTAGTTTTCTTTTCGAGTCTTGCTTCCGTCCCCCCACACCTGTTTTATACTGTCTCAACTCGTTGACGGCCTCTCTTTAAATAAATCAGCAGCGATAATAACGCAGGGTTTGTGGTTTTGTTAAAAAAAATTTTTGCTTGATTAAGAACGAAAATAAAATAATAATAATAATAATAATAAGAATAATAATAATTAATAATGGATTTTTTTAAAAAAAGAAAAAAAAACCTGGCATCGAGAAACAAAAAAATTTTCGTCCCTTGCATCGTGTTTAAAGCAGTTGCTAGAGATAGGAACAAGGGCGGGTCTCTCTCTCTCTCTCTCTCCAGCTCTCTCTCCACCTCTCCCATCTCTCTCTCTCTCTCCACCTCTCTCCATCTCCTTCTCTCTCTTTTCCATCTCTCTCTCTCTCTCCACCTCTCTTTCCAATCTCTCTCTCTCTTTCCATCTCTCTCTCTCTCTCCCACCTCTCTTCCATCTCTCTCTCTCTTTCCATCCTCTCTCTCTCTCTCTCTCTCTCTCTCTCTCCTCTCCTAAAAAAAAAAAAAGATAATAATTTTTTAAATAAATATTTAAATAATTTTTTTTAAGATATATAGAAGACAACAGTAGGTGTAACAAAAGTTCCGTATTATTCGTCGGTGTCCTAACAACGATAAAGTTGGCAAACAGAGGTGGGAGAGGGGTTGGAGAAGGAGCAGCAGGGAGGCGAGTTTATATTATACCGGCCGCTCCGCACCGAAAGAGACGAACGGGGCCGAAATCGATTTTTAAACTTTACCAACCCCATATCAGCCGAACGGTTAAAAGTAAAAACCAAAAAAGAATGAAGGGAGACGAACAAAA
>JACATO010001694.1:0-48136 GCA_018389105.1 Nautilus pompilius | reverse complement strand
AAAATAAACCTAATTGTTTTCAACTATTAAAATAATAAAATGTAATAATGTTTTTAGTGCAAAATAACTTAGTAAATTGGGACACATTAATTTGCTTAGTTTAGCGTTGACCAGGTTGTTTGTCAATTCAGTTTCAAGTTGATTAACATCGGTCATTGTTTAATGCTATTACTCGCAATTTTTATTCCAATCAACTACAATTCTTTTGCTAATATTAAAATAATCAGATTACTATTATCATGCTCAACGTTTTTGCGAACTGTAGTTAATTTGAAAATCAGATGAAACGGAGTTGGGAATGAAGAGAGTATTTTGGATTTTCCCACAATCTGGCTGTTGGCACTAATTTCCAAGCCTTAGACCGAGAGCAACAGTGGCCCGTGTCTTCCCTGGTCCATATTTAACAAATAGACCTGATGCTGCCCATCTCGACAACTCTATTAGATCTTTCACGAAATACAGAACAACCTTTGACGTTTTTATTGGCGAATACAAAATCCTGACCTTTTCCTGTCTGGCTATCGACTGGATGAGGGGAAACAATTCTACTGATATAGTTCATCTAACCATCGGTACGGGCCTTTAAAGATTTACTAACAAATTATTTGCGATGATCTCATTTGAAAGTTTTCGGAAAATGGCATCTTGTCAGCTCTCATTTCCGCAGATTACTTGTCTATTTAAACATTAAATGCCATCGAGCTCAGAAAGAACAAAAGGACCTTAATATCACCCCTGTTCTCCAAAAAAAGATGAAAAAGAACAGTAAAAAAGTGTATGATTTATAAGAAAGAAAAGATTTTTTAAAGAATAAAAAAATGGAAATTGATTCTTCAGTTAATTATTCTTTCTCAAAAACAATGTGCAGGTTTCTCTGTGTGCATCGAAATCATTACTTCAGCTTTTTTAAGAGTAAAAATAAATTATTCGAAAGTCGTTGACGGCTAAACTGTGAGGGGGGGTTGTTGTTGATGATTTAGACACACATAAAAGAATAACAGATCACAGAAAGATTAGAGAGAGATTACGACAACACCTGGCAAAACTTACGTTAAGTGACGTCATAGCTGCGCATTATACGCTGGGTGATCCTAAGATAGCGGCGGCAGCAGCAAGGCTCCCGTGAAGGAATACGTCTGTGTGCGCTCGAGTTGCGTAGAAGACTTTTAAACAGGTGTAAATCAGTAATGGACGATAAACGTACTCGCCTGTAGCTAAGTGTAGAAATCGTTTGGGTGGCTACTGCAGCGCCACCAAACGGATGGTGACGACTTCTCGAACAGCACTATCACGTGGTTGGGTGTTGTATGGCCAGCAAGTATGAAGTGCCAACATCTTTACGAAGGAAAATTCAGAAACTCGGCCGTCTTCCGAAAACCTTGTGGCAGAAGAGTTCTGAGACGTCCACCTCGAAATCCGTGTAGATTTTCTTGCCAGTCGTAAAATCATTTTTGGGAAAAAACAAGCGATGAATGACGGAATTTTCTAATTAATCAGTCAATGATTAACTCCGAAAAGGATTTATTTTTCAGCGTGAGATGACCCTGAAAACACAGCTTTTCAACAGACTGATCGTTCAGAGATCTGCGCGATTTGAAAACAAAGAAACCGACTGTACCGAATCTTCCTTCTGCCGCTACAGAAGTTGGAGGTATTGTCATCACGTCACTGAATACCTTCTCTCATAAGTTTGGAGGTTCCTTGGTGTTTTTAAGAACGGCCATTTCTCCTTTTTTAAAAAAATGTTCATGATTTCTTGGGATGAAGAATCAAGACGCATAACTTTCGTTTCATTTTTTCCTTGTTTTCTAATATTAAGGCATTAAGTTTCTCTTCTTTGCTCAATTACTTCGGCACTGCCGTTTCATCAGCAGTTTGATGCTAGCTGTCTTCCTTGACTCTATTCTTATTACCATATTATGGAAGGGACGAAAATAAATGCCTTTGGCTGTCTTGGAAATTTACTTCCTAGACCGACGTGGCAGCAGCGAGTCGCTTTCCAGCAGTGAACTCGATGTACTTATCTCCTCCAGACAGCATAACAAGCCAGCAAGACTTGTGTCTCTTCTCTTCCTAACCGATTGATCAACAGATAGTTACAACTTGTGCCCTATCTTGCTCTCCTGTTCATTTAACTGCTTCAGCAGCAAAAACTCGAAGACCTTTCCAGCCTTGATCAAGTCACAGTACTCCATTCCCATTGCCAAATCCCTGACTTCGACAACTTCTAAGCTCTCGACCATTTCTGAAATGAACTTTATCTCTATTTCAAGGAGGAAATCATTCATTGCAAAAAGGATCAGTCGGGGCATCTGCAGCAATGTCTTCCAATTCCAAGAATCTCTTTACATCGAGAGCATAGAATTCCATCTGCTACGAGTATCCATAAGCAAAGTAAATTATTTTTCTTTTTATGTCTTGTATAGTTTCCAAAGATCATCATTTTTACTAGAAATTTGCAATAACTTTTCTAATCTTTCCAATCACCACTAAAAATTCATCTGCAACAAAGTATTCTCATTTGGAACTTTTCCATGCACCCTCCATTTTCAGTTTTCTCCTCTTCAACACCTTCTCACTCTGTTTCATTGATAGCTTTCTTCCTCATCAAGTTTAGCGAGAAGACATCAACAACACCCAGATGAGGCAAAGCTTGTAGCAGACACCCACCAACTTACCGCCTTCTTCATCACAGAATCACCATCAGTAACAACAAAAATCATGTCCTCTTATGTGTGACAATCAATCCAAAATTCTGCTGACGTCATCGCAAAAACTAGGCCAAAGATGGCGACGCCTGTATAGCGAATTGCACCTTGTAACAAATTCCATAGATATTTTGATGTAGTGAAGCGAAAAGGTATCTCGAAAGGGCGGTCAGCAGGAAATTCAAAGCAGACGTTTTTATTGAGCAGTAAGGTATTTTCCGCACGATTGTGGAAAGCGAAGGTTAAAGGGCGTGTGAAGGACAATTCTTGCCCCGAAAACCTACCGTTATGTAGACTTGTACCTCTATAAGATTGTGTCAGCCTTCAGGACAGGTATAGTCACAGACCAACGGGACTAAAGACAAGTCACAGACCAACGGGACTAAAGACATCCAACAAAACTTACAAGAGGTTGTTTCTTTTCCAAAAAAGGTAGCTCACAGAAAAGCCTTCTTTTAAAATATTAACCCTACTTTTCCTACCTGAACCAACGTGACGTCAGTCTTGCAGAACTGCTTGGTCATGGCAGAATCTTAGATAGACTTCAGGACGTCGCTGGATTCGTTCCCGAGTCGCTACCATAGACACGAATGCAAAAGTTTCTTAAATTTTTCAAGAAATGTTTTGGAAAAGAGTTAAAGACACGTCACATCAAGTTCCGAAGCTCTCTCTTTTAGCCTGACTGGCTTATCCATATTTTGCACGTCCATTTAGTCTGCTTTGGTTCAAGAGGCAACACGAGCGGATTATCTCCTTCATCAGTGCATTAAGGTGCCAAACAAAAGCCGCATTACAAAATTTATCGTAAAATGATGCTGGAGTCATGGGAGGGTTAGGGTTAATCATAACCATCCCCTAACCGCGGATATTTGCTACGAGATGATTTTCGACGCAAAATAAACGAATGACCCCCCCCAGGTTTACTGGACAACGTTCTCGCACAATAATGGCTAATATGGCATCTGCAACTTTTGTGGAGATGAGGGAAGAAGTGCGTGACCAATCCCCCGTGGGCCAAATTTTCAGTAGTCTGAATTTCAATGTTTCTAATCATTCAAGCTGCATTGGATTAGAGTTAAAGCGGGTGTCCTGATACGGCTGCTTGCCCATTCTAAAGGTTTCTTTGCTTCTGTGCCTTCGATTTGGAATTTATCATTTCTTCCGCTGTGTTTTCTATTAAACTTAAATTTATTTAAAGTCATTGATATATAAATTATAGCTATGTACAACGTTTTCAGCCATCAAGTCTTGTAAACCTAACCCGAGAATATATAAGTAAAATTACAATAAGGTCGATCAGTGAACTAGGGACACTTATTAATTAACCATGTTGGAAGGATCTGCCTCTCTGCAAGTACCATAGTAACTATCAGACGTCTCGTTGGTGCCCCGATACAGTTTCCTAAACAATCTGACTCAGAATAAGGCTGCTGTAATAAGTTATCGTTATTGTCTGTCGACTTGCATTCAGCTTGATGAATATGTCAGAACTGCGGTCATTATTATTATTATCATCATCATCATCATCATCTCTGATCTCTGTCCGTGTCTGAGACAACATCTGAGGTGGAAGCCACAAACCCGTGATTAGGAAATAATAAGTGTAGCCTGGTATATTTTTATAGCGTTTCGAACAACTGATTGATTTTCCAGTTAGCAAGAGATAGGAAGATGTCAGCAACTAGATCATTAGTCAGTGACTGTTATGATAGCACTGTACTCCATCCGTCTGTTAGAAACAAGACACGTTATTATTTCAGCAGAAGTGCGCAATCCTTCTATATCCTTTATATATATATATATATACACACACACACACACACCTGATAATAATAATTATGTAAGCGCACATTGTCTACCTTCTCATATATATATATATATATATATATATATATATATAATATATAATATAAAATACAAATTAAGGCGTAATATCGCAGAGTAGTGGAATATCAAACGAAATTTTATTCCAAAGGGGCTCACTTCACTGTAAATTGGTTCACCCGCTAGTTCACCTTTTAGGAAGTAGTCACAGTAAGTGATTGAACACTGATCTCTGTTGTCTACATTTTAATGTGCCGAACCGGATATGACGTCACTGTCGACTTAACTCAGTCCTCTACGTGGAGTTCGTTTCAGCCACTCTCCTGTGATTTTATACGCAGTTGTCTCGGTTATGGGACACACCGCGACGGCTCATGCGTTCAAACAATGGCTGCGTGGATGATATCACGAGGCATCTAAGCGACTTTACTAGGTTTCAGAGAGCCAGGAAATGAATCCTAATGGAGGTGTTTGTGGTCATTTCAACAGAAAATAGACACCAACCTGTCCACGCCCAATAACGTGAATTTAGTGATGGCTACACTCACTCATATGGGCGACAGTTCGGGTCAGGCTGTGATGTGAAACTTAATCGATTACATGTCTAATCGCACGTCCAGCCTCCGTTTGCCAATTACTGACCATCTTATTCCGAGATACTCTATTGTGCTGTAATTTGCATTTAGTTTTTATTTTTTTTCAAATAACTTTGTAATTTTAATTCGTCAGCGCCTCTTTGTGTTCTTTGCGAGTCTCCGGTAAGTAAACAAATTGATAGATGATAGGCAGGATATCACAAATGCGATGAAGAGGTTTTGTTTGACAAAATAAACGCATTAATTTAATGTTAATGAAAATATATATTTGCGTAATTGGTAACTGAAAGTGTTCTGCGAATAGCACAATGTAATACTTGTACTACAGTAATTGTTGCCGGTATACGGTATTTCCATCTTCCCAATGCTAAAAGCAGATGGAGGATGATAGGGATACCTGCATAAAATAATATTTTAAAACAAAGTTTTTTTCTATAAAGTGATTGCCACACAATTATTAGATAAAGGATCTCAGAGCGAAGACAAACAATTTGTTACAAGCGCGGGTGGTGAGTTATCTCCCATGAAAGTGTCGGGTTTGAAAGAGATCAAAACAATAATCTAAGGGAGGAAACTCGGGCGGTTTATGAATTACGTTTACACGTGAACTTCACAAAAATTCATATCACGTTTTTATTGATTAATTACTTATGCAAAAAAAATAAACTAATAGAAGTTTAATAACAGCTTTGTGTAATACAAACCGCTATGTTCCATAGCTACTTTGAATTTAGAATTAAATATAGATTTTTTTTTGATCTATCAGAACAAGACGATAGGTAGAAAACAATCTTTAGAAACATCTCGTGTAATATCGTTAAGGTAGGAGTTATCTCCCTTACACTATAATATAACATATGAAAACATGCGAGAGAATATATAATGTAGCGCCTCTCAATGCAGAAAAATGTTAATTGAAATTTTAATTATTATATATCTAGTTTAATGTGCCTACTAAAAATTCAATTAGAATCTCATTTCACGACCATTAAAGAAAGCTTACTTCTGAGGAAATATTTGGTATAGGTTGTTAATTGCTAAGAATTATCTCCCTTAGGAAACAAATAGCTAACTTTTTCGGTAAAACGTAGTATTCGGGTGCAGCTGACGGTAACTTACTGTGAGTAAGCTTATGTGTCCCACATCTGAAAATGAAGTACTTCAGTAGGGACTTTGCTTGGCAAACGTCGCCTATTCCCTCTTTCCGTATGGTTGAGGAAACTGGAACCAGTGGGTTCTTCCGTAGGTTCAAAAATGGTAATAAAGTAGTTTGGAATGACTGCTGCTGTGATGGTTCTCGAGTAGCTAGCATCGCGTGCTCGCTAGCGATGGTGGCGACCGTGGTTCTCACTTTCGTGGGGTCCGGCCAGTTTCTGACGTGGACCTTGTGGCCTGGATTTCTTTGCCCTTTATCAAAAGTCTTATAGGAGAGTCTCTTACGTTGTGAATATAGAATACGATTATTTATAATAAATATTAATTGGTGGCCATGATAAGGATATACGTGATAAAGTATAGTGAAGAAGGCAGACATATTTCCGATGGTGAGAGACAGGATATTTTCACTTATATTTCGTGTAACTGCCGAGGACAGCTTTAATTAGAACGTCACTGTAATCTACAGTGTTAATCAGAAGTATTCTAGCAGGAGGAGACTAACAGGTGTGAAAGAACACATATTTGTTTTCGCAGTGGCTGCTACATACACAGATTTGATTTAAATATTTTTCTATTTCAAATGTCTGTATTAAAAATAACACATGCGACTCCGGACGTCTGTTTAAAATCTATATGACAAAAACGACGCGGTACCTTTAGCAAGAGGAACAAAATTACAGTAAACTTTTTGTTAAAATTGAAAATATTTAAGGTCTTAAATAACAAAAGTTAATTATAAACAGAACGACATCATCTGAGACATAAAGCATGTTGTCATATTGTAATATTTACCTATTTAAAGCTAGCACATGATATGAAATAAGTTTCCACGCTTTCCATCCTTCATGGAGACTTCTGGGAGATTTAATCTGCTCAGGTAAAGGTGAGAAGCTAAATTCGCTTCCGGCTTCTGCTTAGAAAACTGATCAAATTATGAGATATTTCGTAACAGTAAGAAAATCTGAGTAGCCTCCGATGTACGGGAAACAGAAAACGAAAGTACAGAAGCGGATCCTGTCAGTGATGCGCGAGCTGTTACCAAAGAAATCAGCTTTGTCCTTCAAACCGAAATAAGTCGATTTTCCATCAAATAATTTTAAGAAACCGATAGGTAAACAGGAAACAAAAGGTACCTACTGTCCTCTACATTTCGGTCTCACACACAAATGGAGATGAACCAACAACTTTTGAATTCTGACCGCAAACATTTTGAATAAATAAACTTCTGGCATCTCTTTATTTGCTGGAAATGTCCGGAACATACCAGGTTCCTCGTGTTACAGGTTAATTACAGCGGTTGGAACAGAATTGGTTTCGGACTATCTCTGTTCGTGACGTCATATCAGGACGGCTGACGAGCGCTGGGCACCTGATAGGATCTATCGATGGGATGACTTCCGCCATGACGTTGATATCAAGTTTAGATTATCTCCTTCCTTTTGTGATTTCCAATCTCATCCATTGAATAACAAGACAGCCCTCTTTTTTTTCTATTTTTTTTTTGGTGTAGCATTTTATTCTAAATACAATTACATTAAAGCACCTCATTATCCGTCCTTGTAATCAAAACTATCGACACTCGTCGTTAGAAATATCCGCAAACGTTTCAAAAGACACTTCCATCTCTTTTGTTTCTACGCCAATTGGATGAGCGCCTCGGGCTTTGCCTGCGAGTTCAGCCTCCTTCCAGTTGACTTTCTGCCACAAGTACTCGACTGAAACGTAGACGTAGCCTTTATCTTCTGCCGAAAACCCCACAACGTTGACATTTATACCATTTTTGTTCAAACTCCAAAATCCACGAATAATTTTATCTTTTTTTAAATATTTTGCGTTTATTTCGGGGGGCGAGAAAAAATCGAACAATCACGTTCTCCAAAAGTGCAAACAAATGTTATTTTTAAAGAAAAACAAAAAACTTTTAATTTCCATACATGAATAAGTGAAGTTAGGGCTCTATGGTGATCTCTAATCTATCTACCGCAAAGGGCAAACTCCTTTAAAAGACTTTTATCTGGTTTAGAGCTGGTAGTGGGTATGGGCACGGAAGAGAGAAAGTGTTCTTTTATCGATCTCAGAAGCTGCTTTGTTTCAGGCTGCCCGGGCTGTCCATTTAGCAATTAAAACACACACAAACATATATATTTTTTTTTAATAGTCAGATCAACTAGATTAGCAGTTAATTACCACAGCTTCGATAAGTTCTTGTTAGGCTGGCTGTCATTCTGACAACATAATAAACGTACAGTTGGCTCTTTAAGATAACCTGCCTGCATTTGTCTAGGGCTGTTCTGCTACATTCAGTTTCTAGTTGGCTACATTTTACAACTTTTCCCCATCAATGAGCAGCCCAGATTCAACGTTTATTTTCTTACAGACCGCATCTGAATGTTTACCAAGTACATTCCAGCTTCTTTGCGGGTTGTAAAAATACTTGGTAAGGGTTAAGTATGAAATACTATATAGATTTAAATTTTAGATTGAGAGAGTGAGAGAGAGAGAGAGAGAGAGAGAGAGAGAGAGAGAGAGAGAGAGAGAGAGAGAGAGAGAGAGAGAGAGAGAGTACAGCAATCAAAAGAGAAGACTGACACACAGAGATATCCAAAAAGGGATAAATATTAAAATATTAATCCAACTGCTCTATACAAAAATAGAATGGAAGTTTGTTTTGAAATCATTCAATTAATACCTCGTCTTTTGAAAGAACTCTGAGAGAGAATACAAACGAATTGGCCACAGGTGGCGAGCGACAGTTCGCTGGTCAGAGATGAGCAGTGACAATAAGGGGCGCCGATAGTAGGATCCGGTTTAAAGAGCGCAAAGTTGTGTCAATTGGTGCGTAATCTTCATCAGCAGCCAGCAGAACACTAACTAATAAACCAGGCATTTTCTAGTTTTTCGAGCAAATGAGAAAGATATTTAAACCAGCCACTGATGCTGTACATATTTTTGTACTGATCCTGCATCAAAAGTTACCGATAAAGGCAGCGGATATTAAGGTGAGGTGAAATTGAAGAAACTAAAAGCAAACACTCCAGTTTCGAAGACAGCGCCCCCGTGTAGGCCGACGATTGCAAAAGGGCACTGAACTCTAATTCAGCGCCATCAGCCATCTCAAAAAGATATGTAAGGAAGTAGCAGAGTGAACATTGCCACATTCCAGACCAAGCAAAACTACTCGGTAAAAACTTGCGACTGCTTTCAAAGACTCCACGTGATGGCTTACAGTACATAATCATAAAACAAAAACACTAGCAGAAGAGGCCAGGGTGTCACGGCTAAACTCGAGGTTTGAAACAAGCAGCCATTATCGGGACGATGCCTTGTACCCTTGGAAGCTGATTCTGAAGGCTTTGTCAGGTTCAGAATAGAGACCGATCTCAATCTCATGAAGAATAACAAAGACCGGTTCGCAGATGGCACATTCAGAGTCGCATTACAGCTATTGCATGAAAAAATACTTCGCATTATCTATGGCCCTTCGCATGTTCTACGTCTTCCTGATAAATTAAACGGAACGTGTATTCTACCGAGTGTTCCAGGTACTGATGGAGAACCAATAGCATTCTGTATAACTTAGAAAAATTTTCACAATGCTACCCCCAAAAATATTCTCCGGAGTTCGTAAAGCCGAATATCTCCTTCATCTGCCACAATGCGTTTGGCCCAAATTCAGGAATTTGGATTAGTCTAAATATACAAGAACGGTCAGCAGCAGAGAGCATATTCCAAAATACTGGTCGCATGGGCTTTCTTCGATCCAACTGACGATGTTGTAAAGGTTTTGACCAAATCCAAGAATCCATACTAGAAGAATTGTAACTATTATTTAACTATTTCAAAGACAGTTTTATTTGTTCCCCGAGCTGCAATCGACTCTTTGTACAAGTACCAAGAACATCCCACAGATGCTTAGAGAGTGGCAGGAGACGGCTGGCCAATTCATTGCAGTGATATTAGTGGTCTGAAAAAGCCCAGCTGTACCCCCATCCTCGCTTCCCCTGGATGGTCTTGTTGTTTTGGAACAGTAAACCTGGTGCCAGTAATTGTGGGGAAAGCAAAACCACCTGTGTTCCTGTCTCCTCTAGGCTGTTCAGATTAGCTAGGCAGTCTTTAACAGTTATTGAAGAATTCCTGCTAGTCACGATTATTCCTGAAACCGTTACTTCCGCTATCACATTGATTATCTGAACAACACCGACAGCCATAAATTGTTCTCCGACGCTCGCCGACTATATACATAAAAATCCAACGTTATAACTTGCAGCCGCTGGATTCTTGGCAAACAACGATGGCATTGCTATGTTTAATCTAGTATAGCATCGACGATTGCTGACATCGAGAGACCCAACATATTTCGGAATAGGCACTTAAAAAACATATAAAATATTAAGATGAAACTATCGCACATGAATAACAAGAACATAATTATTGGAAAGCAAAATTAATTGGATGTTTATGTAATATTTATAAAGATTAATGATCAATATTCGTCCATAAAGCAAGTTAGGAAATAAAATTAAGAAGTTCTGTACAGTAACATGCATTTTATTCGGAAACCTCTGATCTGGCACTTTCAATGTAGCGGCACCAGGCCGAACTAATGTGATTTATCACCGCTATGTGGCACTGTGAATCAGTCACCTCTCCGTGCTTACCGGTGCGTGTGTTTGGATATTTAATATCTCCGTGGATACATTTTATTTTACTTATTTCTCCCATAAATCTTCATTTCGTTGAATTATTCTATATAATGTCGTCGAAGAATAGCCTCCAACCAGCCATGGAATGAAAAAGGAAGAGAGTTTTGTTAACATTAGCACTATGGTACAGCTATACTGTGTAGTCCTACCGGTGCTGTGGGCGAGAAAACCACGGTACTGTTCATTCCTCGCTTAATTTAGGAGAGTTTTTATTATGGTGTTGTTTATCGTGTTTACTATCATAAGCGAGTTAACGTTATTGTGGTTTCCTGTGTTGTAGGTAAGTTATGTCTGTTATTTAACTATGTGGATATACGAGACGTTACCTAATCCGGCACCTATGTGGTTCATTACCTGCCGGATTAAAGGAATTATACTGTATCTAAAGTAAAAAGGTCTTACGTCCACCAAGTTTAAACTAGCAATTGCTGCAAAAATTTTTTCTACATCTTAATGATGAACTCAAACTCGTTGAAAAAAAATTAAAGTATATGAAACCTGTATGAGAATTAAAATTATATATATAATTAAAATAAGATTTAAATGTTATAATTTAAATAACAATTAAAATTTTATAATTTAAATAAGAATTAAGATTTATAATTACATTATAATTGAAATCAATAAAACGCTTACTATTAAGTGTTTATAATTACATTATAATTGAAATCAATAAAACGCTTACTATTAAGTGTTTATAATTTAGAATAAACAAGAGAAACAATTTATGTTGAAAGCAAGCTTGGTGAACCTGTAATCAAGGAGATCGATCTATTATGTAGATATAATAACTACTTTTTAAAAGTATATAAAAAGATATTTTGTTACAAATAATTTTAAATAGGATTAGTAAAATAATTAAAAACAAACTTTTGCGGATTATTTAGCAAATCTAATTTATTTAATCTGACTGTTGGACATGAAGTAGATTATAAATTTAAGCAATTTTTGATAAACTCTTATATATTTAACTAGCAATAAATATTTTAAAAGAAATTTTAGATTATCATTGCTTGCAGGATTTAGAATCTTTTACAAATAAATCACTTCTTTGTTTCGATGTCTTATTACATAAAACATTTTAAATCCGATTTCAGTTACTTTTTTAGAAGCTGAAATTTAAAATTGGAATAACTTTTTATAGAATTAAACTTTTTAAATTAATTTTAATTACTAAAATTTCTATATGAATTTGTTTTTGACAGTATTTTAACAATAATGATTTTTAACGCAATGTACGACATGAAAGTTACCGCAGTATAACTAATTATTCAAAATAGACACTAAATGCCAGAAAATAGCGTCTATTTTGTTGGAAAAAGAAACGTTTCACATTAATTTGAATAAATCATAGCGTAGCTAAAAAGAATGAACATTATAATAAACTTTGAAGTTATACAACTTTTTTTCTAATTTATACACTTAACTGTTAGGCCAACCCCCTGTTAGGACATGCGAAAGCCAGGATAGGATGAGGGATCTGGTTTACCATGGAGCTTTAAACAGTTTCTAATGGAAATCTGAGAATCAGAACTTTATTGAACAAATGAAGGCGACTTTTTAACATAAATTTTTACCGAAATAATAGCACTCTTTCCAAAAAGGGAAAATTAATCAATTAACAAGAAGTCTCATTTACTGCTTGGCTTATCATCTTAAACCCTGACACTAATTTTAAATCAAATCTGAGTTTCAATACTTATTAGAAGTAATGATCAAAATTTAAAACTATGATGGATTCATTGATGGTGACATGCAGTTCTTCTTCAGTAATTCAATCTTGCGGCCTATATCTTTCCTTTAGAAGAAACAAACCTTTCAAGAACATTTTTTGGTAATTGAAAATGTTTTTAGCGAAAATAAAGATTATTTTTTAGGAGTAACATATCTTCTTTTTCGGGAATTTTAAAACATCGAATAATAATTTGAACGTACTATTGTACTTATCCCCTTTTCAGTTTAAAGCCAAATTTCTACATTTTTTAGAGTGACATTAAGCCAATTTCATAAAGATTTTATGTTTTCCGTTGCGCTAAGTATTTTTCCAAAAAAAATTACAAGATACATTTTCCATAGTAATAAATTTTCTTTTATCAGTTAAAATCATTTTTAAATAACTTGACTCTTCCAAGGATTTTACGCCCAAATATATTTTTTGTAGACAAATCTGTTATTTTGTATTTCTTCTCTGGTAATTAATTTGTTTAAAAAATTTTAATTAATCACCTACTTTAGTTTTTTAAAAGTATGTTTTATTTTTTTAATTATTTAAACTTACGGTTAAATTAAGTCACTCTTTGCGGCTACAACTTATCTTACTTATACCTAAAAATTAAATCCTTTTTTCGGACAATTACAGTTCACTTCAAAAGAAATTCGATTTTTAAATGAAAATCAGACTTTTGTTAGATTTTTCATATTAAAATTCCACCCAAACTGAAATTAATTTCTTAATCTTCTTTCTGAAACGCACTTCAGTTTATATTTAGATACATGAATGTTATTCCAATTTTGAAAAATTAGAAGAATATTTACAAAAATTAATTATTTTTCTTCTGCCGAAATAATTACCGTTATCTTTATTGAAAAATACTATGGGAAAAATCCATCTTTGGCGCCAAGTATATTACTTAATTTCATTTTTTTCGTAATTAAAAGCATAATTTTCAATAATTCTGCGTTAACAACAAGTCCTTCCACCTGGATTTTCAACCTTTCCTAAATAATTTCATTTTCCAGAAGAATTTAGCCTTTTTCAAAAAATAAATCTAATCTCTCTATCATGTTTTCTGGCAGTCAAAAGCCTGACAAGGAAAATGAATTTCTTTCAAATAGTTTGTTGTTTGTTTTATCTGATTTCAGGTAATTCGAATTTATCATGAAGTTCATGTCATGTTCGTAGCCTACAGTTTCTTCCTCCTTTAGATACATCTTTCTTTAAAGCCAGACACTTTTATTTCATTACCTTACTTTTCATATGGAATATTTTAACGTGTGGTTCACATCCTTCTTTACTTCCAGTCACTAATTTCAGAGTAAATTCAATTTTCATCCCTATTTTCATTCGGTGAAGGTTTTTATTAAAATTAGAATGTTTCACGGAGTAATAGAATTTTCAAACGATGTCGATTCTCTTTTTTCTCACTAATTATAAATGGCCAGGGCTTTAAAGTTCATTTACGCTTGATATCTTTTTTTTTCATAACTGCACAATGTATTTCCGTTTCCATCCATGACAGTAAGATTTAAACAGTATTAATTTCTTTATGATGGTCATTTTTCGATTATTACGGTAGTATTCATTAAAAGTAAACTTTAGGTGTAGTAGAAGAGACTAAACGAAGTTAATGAAATTAATGTAGGTATAACTGAGGGAAATAAAAATTATGTTCACGGTGGCGAGAAATATATTTGAACTGCAAAGAAGATAAACTTACTTCGACAAACTTCAGTTACAAACACAACATATTATAATAAAGATATTATAACAAATCATACTAGAAACGTCAAACCTGATGTAATATGTTGTAGTAATAAACGTTTCCCTGTAACCCTATCATGATAGAAACATCAGCTATTATCCTGGCCAACGTTTTTTTACAGTTTTCTGCTGACTGACATCTGACACTTGTTTTTAGCTAACTTTGTGGCGCTGATTTCAAAAAACAAAATCGATTTTTGCCTATCACGTCAACTTTCTGTTCTACGGCATTTTGCATTTGTTCAAGTTTTTGTTCTACGGGATCTTAAAATGGTTAACTTTTTACTTGGTCAACAAGGAGGACGCACGAAATATCAATGTTTCTGTGCCTGTGGAATAGTAGAGCAAAGGACAAGCATTTTGTCTCAGAAGAACTGACCGGTGAAATCATGTTTAAATATCGGAGAACCAAATATCAAAAACCAACCACTATTAGATCGGGTAAAAATCTTTTCTCCTCTCTCTCAACATCAAACTGTGTCTAATGAAATAGTATGTTAAACTCTGAGCATAGAAGGTGACTATTTGAAGTAAATATCCAAAACATTTCCTAGCCTCAGTTATGAAAAAAATAAAAGCTTGTGTTTCACGGGCCACAAATCAGAAAAATCATGAGATATCAAAATTTCATAAGCTCCATGAATGATATGAAGAAAAGGCATGAAATTTTTTCGTGGCTATTGTGAAGAATTTCCAGGGGAAAAAAAAGCTGAAAATTACAATGAACTCATTGAAACATTGCATTAGAATTTTCATCGTCTAGTTTGCAACATGAACATCAAGGTTCATTTCCTCATCAGTAATCTTGATAATTTTTTTGAAAATCTTGGTGACGTAATTCATGAGCAAGGTGAAATATTCAATCAAGATATAAAGCTATGGAGTAGTGATACCAAGTAAGGTTCGATACTCACATGTTGGCCGACTACTTTTGGAGTATTAAAGGGAATATCTGGAAATGAAGCACTCCAGAAAGGCCTACAAACGAAAATTTAATCCATGAAGGAAGAATGTGTCATTTACTAATAATAGTTAATGTAAATGAACCCATGTCTGTCATTGTTTTGTTTGTATGGTATTCTAAATTCTAAATGAAATGATAAGAATATTCTGGATTAATTTGTGCACATTTTTTACTAAGATTCTTTCAATTCTAGCATCGATTTATAATTTTCGATTTCAATATTTTGACATGATATATCATAGTTAACCAATATATATGTTAATCTGAAAATTGATTTATGGTAATGTTTATTGGAATGGTTTTCTAAATAAAATGTTAAGAATAGGATTGAAATGATTGTCGAAATCATTCTAATCGGGTACATTTTAAGGCGATTGAACGAAAATGAGGAAATGCTGTAGAGCAAAAACTTGACGTGATAGACAAAAAACTAATGTGATATTTGAGTTCAACACCCTAAAATTAGTCAGAAACAAGTCTCATAAGTCTGCAAAAATTGTGTTGACCAGTGTTATCGATACTTTAGGAGATCCGCTAAAAGTTTGCTTACATTGTTGTTTGTCTAAACATCAACTAACGATATTAAAGAAGGGAAATAACATGTAAGTGGATCGCGAGCTTTCATAAATATTTTCAAGAATATAAAAGGCTTAAACTACATTTTGGGGTTTAAACTAGAATAGTATGCTATTTTGAAAATATGATCACGTATGCAATACATTATAAAATGGAAACATTACATTCTATAGAAAAATTTTGTACTCTTAAAGAAAAGGGAGATTTAAATATTCAATCAATGTTAATTATTTTGGAAATATCTCAGCAGGATAATAAATATTTTACAAATATTTTCGATTAATCCGCTAAGGTTACATGATCGAAAAATTTTAAAATCTGACAAACTTACTATAGTTCGATGCTTCATATATAACGCAATATACTTCAATCAGTTTTCTTTAAAGTGTTAACATAACGCTGAAATTTAAATAATAAAAATCATTATTTTGCGTTTATTAATTTATAACACGCATTGCTGTAAAATAACGTAGATATACAAAACATTTTTAGACATAATTTTATATACTTTGAAAAACTGAAAAAATTTCTGAAATCACTTAAAAGACAAGACGTATAGATGTGAATAAATTTTTATTACAGATCTTACAAATCAAAATAATAATTATCATTCAGCTCATACAAAACTGTATCGATAACAGTGGAAAATTTTTGTTGACAACTTAAAGAATTTTGAATCTACAGTTCCTGCTAAATTTCTCTGTGTACATTTTAAGGTTAATATTTAATTTCTTGATGTGGCTTGTTAACTAATTGTGCTGAAATCTGGCTGATTCGTTACTAAGTTAAAAGATCAAACATGAAAACAAAGAATGTTTTTCTTATATCGTGCAAATAAAACCAGATAAATAACTGTCACATTCAACGACATGCCAAGCACATGTATAACCGCATTTAATGTTAACACAGTTTCTAGTTTCGTAGTCACGAAACTTGCGCCTCCACAGACTTTCGTCAATTGGTTGCTCTTCAAATCAACATACACTCCGTCGTTTCTCTCATCCCTTATTCCAATATGAAATTTAGCAGAATCACCTAATGAAAAGGAAAAGGAAGCGACGCTTTCTTCAAGAAGAGGAGAACTAAATTTCATTTTTGTAAAAATTGCTACTTGAGAAAATATTTTTGTAGATGTGGCAACAATGCTATTAATAGTGAGAAGAATCAAGACTAGTTTTTGCAAAGTTTTGCCATTTAAAGGTATCAAGAGTCCTAAAATAACTTTCTACATCGAAATTCATTTACTGAAACGGCCAATGCTAGAAAATCTGTTCACAATGAAAATAAGTAAACATACTGAATTTTAGAAAAAATAAAGATTCGGTTTTTGTTCATCAAATACATTATTAATTTAAATATAACAGCGTTTGAACATTTTAAACTATAAGATATTTCATTAAAATAATAAAAGTTAAAGAAAATTAAGTACAAAAATGAAGAAGGAATATACAAAAACTAGTAAAACAATTATCATGTTAGAAAACCTGGTGAACCGTGAAGCAGACATTGGTCGACTATTAATTGTAGACGGCTGTAAAGAGAAATATAATAATCTTCAATCTTCTGAATTTCTCGCTCCGAAAGGCAGCTATAATTCCTGCACCTTTCGACTGTAAACCTTTTGATAAAGTTACCATTCAGCATCATAGTATTTATCGATAATTTTCGAAACGTATCAAGTTTTCTCGAGCTATGTCCGAAAATCTGATTTGTAACCAAACTAATTTATTACTGTTTGGTACGGCATACTGAAGTGACCGACCATCGGTGTTCACATAGGATCTTATGATGTAAGAAATATTTCCTTCAAAATTCTCTTTGTTTTATTCTTTTGTTACGAATTAAGACAGTTTACCGCCATATAGAGATTAAATTTGGTTTTCCTTTTGTTTCCAAATGTTGTTCTTTGGATGGCAGTAGTCTTCTTGTTCCCACTAGCAGCAATTTAGTTTAGACATAATTAAATTTGTGTACCTTGTAAATAACATTGATGATACTCACTGTCAAAAGTATTCGCATATTTCTCAATTGTCTCCCTTGTTTCTTTCGTTTCTATATTAATTAGATGACCGCCTTCAACTTTGCATGCGAGGACAGCCTCGTTCCAGATGACTCTCTGCATGAAAAACTTGAAACAAACTTTCGAGTCTGGAAGGTAGATGTAGTCTTCGTCCTCGGAACAAAAGGCTACAACGTTAGAAAAGCACAATTCATTAGCAATTAGTCTTCAAATTTAAACTCTAAGGTTCACAAAGTGAGGTTATACTGTTGTTTTTCTTTTAAATTTTCTTTCTTTTCCGCACATGGAGAAGCAATTGCGGTGCTCAGAGGTCAGCTCTAATATGTTCCTCTTCGTGTGTTAAGATATGCAGACGAATAGCATTCAAATCAGGAATTCTTTAAATACAATTCTATTTATGTTTTCCTTGAAGGTAAATCCTTAGAGTGTTAAACCAATGATTCAAAGGTTTTCATCAGATTTAGAGCCAGTGTTACCGTGAGATAGTTAGTACATTTTGCATCAATCATTTGAATAATTTTTACTGGTTGGTCTTTGTCATGTTTCGCAAGTTAACAATTAAACAATTTTAATTTGTTGTTTTAATAATCATAATTTTTTATGCTAAATCACAGGCAGTTTGTGAAGTACTATATAAGAAAGGGAAATGGAACATACCATTATGGAGAAAAAATTAGCCAACTCACTTTCTAGAAACTGTAATTGTTTGTTAATGTTATGCAAACAACTTATCCATGCTTCGGAGAGAATTATGTAATAGCGTAATAAACTTTAGATTTGATTAACAGTTAGTTAACTTCGAGTTCATAAGGCCCATTAAATCAGTAACTAATGCTGTTTATATTCCTAATACAAGACATCTCTCCAGTTTCCACTCTAGGATAACATTTTCATTATTACCATTTTCAGTTCGAAGACGGATAATTGAAATTTGTCAAATTCCTTTAATATGGTAGATCCGTGTCGAAATACTGCCATTTGTAGCAGACTACATTCACATATTATTAACATACAAAGAGACATAAACCATTCATGTAGTTAGTTACATGAATAAAGATTTCATTTATTGCTAGTTTTACTGCCGATACCTGCCACTACTAAGATTCATCAATTGCATCACCATCTGCCAAAAATGACTATCCTTACGCTAACTGATAAATAAAGTTGAGGTTTCCATCACAAATTTGAGAACCTATTTAAGCCACTTGGTCATCCATGAAGAGGAATACTTGATGACACGCAATCGTCCTCCACAGTATGGGAAAAAATGGTTTAATACAATGGACTTCAGCTTTGGAAAATTTAGCGTCAGGTATTGATAGAACATCGTACACCGGTATCTGAAAACGAATTATCAACAAAATTTCGCACCTCAGAATAACATATTTGATACATCAAGCACAATGACTGAAAGTGAATTGATATAAATTGCAAAATCTTTAAATGGGTTTCTGCAGTGAAAGAATTGTATTTGAAATTCCTTTCCTAGTTCAGCAATTTTAACCTTTGTGCCGTTCTGTAAAGTCATCCCAAGAATTCTAGAGTATGGCTTACTTATTTCATAGCGGTTAATCTGTCATTTTACTATAAATTTGCGTAAATTTCCTGTGTACCTAAGACATTTTTTCACCATTTTTTGCTTCATACTGTTTTCGAAGAGTATATTATTTCACCAAAGCTACTTGTTTCTTACAATTCATGGTCAGGTTTTACATTTATGTCTTTATAAAATGGAGAAAAACCCACAATTCTGCATTTCTCTTGAAGAATACAAGATTCTTTAAGTAATTTTATTTGTCTTCTAGGAGAAGAAATTAAAAGCTGCTTCTCGATACAGATCATTCAAATCACGAATTAATGTTAAGAGATGTTGAGTCTGCATCAAACAAACTGACAAATAGGATGAGTAACCTCTTGGCAATTACGGTTATTAGATGGTGAAGAGGGTTAAAATGATTTTAACTTGTTATAAAATTCGTCTCGTAGGCTTGGCCTGAGGATCCATCCAAGCAGCGAGGTTTATCAGTTTTTGAAACAATACACAGAAATACGATTTTCAACAATAGTTTATTTAAAGACCTAATCTGGATTATTGCCAGTGTCCTTTGCTTTCTTTTGGTTTGTAGAATAGATTGTAAACTTTTCATATCATACGTTCTATAAATTCAGACTAACTATAAAATGAAATTCTTTACTCACACTTTGCCATTCTGTAGTAGACTGCATTTTTAATTTCATATCCATCCTCTTTTGTCATGTGTATCAAATCAAATAGGCGACATTGTTTCACCTTTGGTAGATAATTCACTGAAACGCACTCCGGGATTTCGTCCTGACACTTATTCAGACAGATTTCTGGATCTTCCATATTTTTTAAAGTGCTTATTTCTTGAAGAAACCCTGTATTTTTTAACTTCTCAATCAGTTTTGGGGTGGTTCGAATTTCTAAAAAAGAGAACATTTAAGTACTTTATTTTGTTATTTATTTTTAAAAATTATCATTATCTGTACTTATGTATACATGCATTATATGAGAGCAGTGAAAAGAGATATACAGTCACATACTTCAGGAAAATGATCTGTTATTTCACCTGTAGATTATAAAATACCATCGAAACGCTTGATCAATATTACAAGGTTTACAACACCTTTTAGGGAAGCACAAACTAATTAGCAACAGGTGGCGTGTGAAAGAAAATAAAGCTATCATTTTAGTATGATAAGAAAATTTTCTTTTGGTAAAATCAAACATATTACAAGTAATATGAATTTGAAAAGACAAATGCATTTATAAATGGAAATTTAATTAACTTTTGCCGATTTACATTAATGGCTGCATGAAACCAATATATCGATGACGTCATTCAATGCATGTAATTAATTACTTTGTTCTTTTCTATGAGTATTGTGAATCACGATATGATGGCCTAATGTAGACTATTGATCTATATTTTGAAGTAAAAAAAGCGATGACGATAATTTATAATCGATATTTTGCTAACTCTTTTTCTTATTTCGGAAGAGAGTTTAATTTGGTAATGGCATTTAATAGAAAGGGAGATAAATTATTTGATAATGGTACAATCTTTCCTGTAGTAACTTGCCTTGAAAACATACATAAATTCTACTCGTAATGCAGTTCATTTCTTTTCTTCATCTATTCTTGTTTCTACAAATAATATTCACATTGGATGATACTAACAAAAATAAAAATCTTGTAACAAAACATAACTAAAATTAATATCAGACTAGAGAATAAGAAAAAAGGGTATTTTACATTGTAACGCAAGTTTATTCCCGCAATTTGGTCTTGTGTCAAGTGAAGCAGTAACAACAAAGGAAAAATTATTGAACTTTTAATTTTTTTATGAAGAATCAGTTATTATTATTTTTTTTTGGTTATCTATGTAATGTGTAACAGGAAATAAACCAGGTATTTACATTTCAACCGGCTGATAAACTTTTCAGTATCAAATATTATTACCTTTCCGTTGATACATCTTGTAGTATTTTGTTCCTGGAGATTCACGAACATGGGTGTGGTTTTCAAGGTTTGTCCCCTGTCCTTGGCACTCTTTAGTCTTCTTGTTATAGAAGAAGGACACACAGCTGCCGTCTCGCTGACACATCCCTGCACAGTAGAGAAGACTCCGTCCGTTGTTCGTCTTGAAGGTGGCGGACTTTCCAATCTTGTTGTCGAAATTCTCGTCACGTTTACCATATTTTAGCAAAAATTCTTTTTCCTTACCTAAACCTAAAGCAAATAATCATTGAGAAAGCTTGAAATTCTTCATCTATGTTGATACAACATGGTTTCTATCGAAAAACGATCGGACCAAAATTCAGTTAGCAGAATCTGAAAAAAAATAGATAGTTTAATATTTTTATGCGAGAGCAACTTTACTCGGTGCATATATTCACGACATCAATTTTACATCATTTTAAGTTCTACTTCTGTAAAGAATTAAAGTGACTGTAAAATGTTCGGATTATCTTTTGTATTTCATCAAAACCTACTTAGAAAAGTTACTCTTACAGTCTGTACGTGCACACCTGGAAAGTAAAATTTATAATAAAGGCTCAGCAGATGTTCGGAATGAATTAACTGAGGAAGGAATGTATCTGGTACAAGGTTAAGGAATTCTATAAATTGGACTGATGACTAACCATCTTTTTCCACACGTCTATTTCCTGTGAATTCTGTTGAAGATAATTCCTCAGCTTTACGCAAGTACCAAGGAATTCCCACAAACACACAAAGAGTGATAGGGGACGGCTGGCCAATTAATCGTAGTGATATTAGAAGTCCTAGAGAGTCAGGTTGTACTGCCAGTCCTGTTTTGCCCATTTTTGGTCTAGATGACGTTGTCGTGTGAGGAAGAGGCAGGATGTTTGCTGTCTCCCTTTCACGTGCCCACCTCGGAGTAGTCAGACAGAACCCCGAACAGTTATTGGAGAAATCCTACCAACCACAATTGTTAATAACACCGTTACTTCCGCCGTCCTAGTGACTACCTGAACAACGCTGCTAATTACATAGACTATATACCAAACATATTTTAGAGGTCCAACGTTAACCGACTTCCGTTAGAAACCATAACTTAGACACGGGAGTCTTCACAAATTATCTTGACCTCTGGTAACCTTAACTCGACTATAACAATGACGGTTGCTGAGAAAGACCAGAAATTGACGTCTGGCTCGTGATGCTGCTCAATGATCGTTTTCTTAACTTGTATAGTGCCCATCCATGTCCAGCTGATTAACTACCAACCATGATCCTTAGCTGTGGAAAGCAGTAAATATTTCTGCCTCTCAATAAAATCCTTTTGATGTTCTATTGGTGCTGGGCCTCTGCACAATTGGTCGAGAGTGGCGTTGCCGGTCTATAGGTTCGGTATTTACGGTTATTAGGTGACTGTGAAACATTGAAATTTGCGGCTGCGTCGATCTGCCTGAGACCATTTTGAATCTAACCAACTGCAAATACTTTTTATATATGTGTATTGATGCGCCTTCGACTTGTTTGTAAATGTCCGTTATTTTACCTTAAGAATTAGACTCTCGGTGATGACTCGATATGTCATCACTGGAGAAAACTCACCTGCCATGTTGAAACAAACTTCTGGGAAACGGGCGAGTGTCCAACCAGAAAAGGATTGTTGGTAGATTTTACAACAAAATGCGAATAAATATATAAATGAATAACCTCTGTTTGACAAGAAAATTAAAGAGTCATTTCTATTAGCTGGAAATTAATTATCTTGAGTGAAATGATTACATAGAGAGGAATGCGGCGGCTTAAAACGAAAAATCGCAACAACAACAACAACAACAAACAGATAATTAGATCTAGCGGCCATGTTGTATTAATTCGTCTTAGTTCCGCTATTTTTGACCTTCAAGTGGTTCGAACGATTTTACGGCGATTGGGCCACGTTTGTTTTGTTTTTGTTCAATTTTAGCCTTTCAACTATTAGTAATGACGCTAGAATTTTAACATTTTGATATTAGTTGAGTACGAATTTGGAATGTCGAAAATGTTAGTTTTTTTTATCATGGAGCAAAATGAGACCCCCCCTTAATCGATGTAGACATTTGTTATATAAAGACAATTAAACAAAGTTACTATGTTGTCCACTTATACAGACAGTTTAACGTATACAATTGATAAACGGATAGAGGGATAACATAGCTACGTAAGTTTTATAAATAATGAAAATAATTTTTAATTTAACTCGGTGGAGAGACCCAACATATTTCGTAATAGGCAGATTAAATGAAGCAAGGATAATACAGTTTAAGAGAAATAGAAAATATTAAGATAAAGCTATCACGCTTGAATAACACAAACCAATTATTGGAAAGCAAAATTAATTTGTTATTCATGTAGTTTTTATGAAGATTAATAGTTAATATTCGCTCTTATGGCAAGTTAGGAAATAAAATTACCATTGACGTAAACTTCTAGATATCTTAGAGATAATAAACATCTCTCTGTTTGAATTATTTGTGAAAATTATCTTCATAGTTGAAACACCTGAAAACTTCTGCACAAATATGTTTATTATTATTATTATTACTATTATTAATGATTCGTATAATATTTAAAATTATATAAGGAAAATAATAATTAATATTCTATAATCAAAATATTTAAATTTTATAATAGCAATAAGAATTAAATTCTAAAATAAAATAAGATTAAAAATTCATTAATTAGAAATATAGTAAAATTATTTCATGAGGAAATTTCGGCATTCTGAAAGGTATAGTTAATAAGATCTGATTGGCCATTTGAAGCATATTCATATCCTTGACTTTTACTTTTATTTTAGGTTCTGCAATTAAACAGAAATAAACAAATGATTTGTACGTACTACTGACTGTTATCCAAAAGAAAGATTAAAATGACGATTCATTCTATGCTTACACGATGTTTTTATCAAGCAAAACTGTTATATTTCAAAAGACAAGAACTATTAAAATGTTTATACATTAGAATAAACAGTAAGAACAATTTAGGTAGGAAGTAAGTTTTGTGAACCTGTAAAGAAAGACAATCCCATAAAAACGATAACTTAGTATCTGAAAGTTGTCAAAAAGATTTTTTATTAGAAATAATGTTAATCAAGGTTACTAAGAAAAATGGAAGTAGAATTTGACGAATTAGTTGGCTAATAAGAAGGAGATCGCTTTCGAGATTCGATCAGTTATAATAACGCGGTTTTTTCTGCATTTAGAAAATTCGCTTCTGATGACGACAGGAATAATAACCGAAACGTTGTTTAATTAGCTAACTCTATTACCAATATGCCAGTAATTGACTGTTGGTCTACCAAATTTGAATATCCAAACTCAAATCCCGATCGAGACAGGACAGGTTTAGAGTATTGATCGCCTTGTTATAGTTTCTTCTCGCCACCGGCCGCCTCTTAGGGATTCTAACAGGGAATTTGTAGCCCATCTGCATCTGTTGATGAAAACAACGAGAAAATATCCATTTCTCTGTTATTTGTCTGAGTCACAGAGCTACTGATGATCATTGTTTTCATATCATAAAGTTGTTACGGGCTGAGAAAACTCACTTATTTCTCCCTAAATTGCTCTTTATTTATGTCCAAGTCTTGATCGGGTAATATCATCACAGTTCTTTCCCGAACTTGCAGTGACGCTTATTCAGCAACCGTTGTGCACTTCTGATACTTCAATAAAAGCTACCTGTACAATTACTGTCAGCTTCCTCAGTGCAAACACATCCACTTTTTTTTTAAATTACACCTAGAATCGAAAAACCTACACATAAACGTACCAACAAAAATTGTAATAAACTCTTGGAGAAATTTCCACTACCATTACCTGATCTTTACGATGACCGCGTGACTTCTTCAAAAATCGTTTTGTGTAGTTGTCGTAAAGGTTGTATACTTTTCAATAATTTCTTCAACAAAATACTTTTTCCCTCGGGAATATTCTTCACTGGGATAAAACGGAACCCATAACCAGAAGTATTACAAGACTATGGAAGTGTTTAGTTTTGTTCGTAGTCGAATGAAACCTGGTGAGAATTGCATAGTAAGGTTACTTTGACGTATTGCGGTGCCTACCGATTTGTAGTTTTCCACATACTAAATAGTAAAATAACCAAAACCGGAAAATGCAGCAATTTGAAATTTAGCAGGCAATAGAATTATTTTCAGAAAAGTCCATATAATTATGATAAGTGAGTTAATTATAAGTTTTGAAAAGCATTCGTGAGTGCATTTTCAAAATATACGAGCTTAGATTTGAAGATAGATTTTGTTTTTGTTTATTTTTAGAGAGGTGCAATCTTTCCGCCTCAGCTGCAGCTGCTCTTTGCCACGTGGACGGTGCTCAGGTTTATACAGTAACTGGAATAATGCGCCCTTTTGTAAATTAAATTATCTCAGCAGTCAAATAAGTTTATCCTTTGGTCACCATAAAGCAGAATTTTAACCTTAAAATCACTTTTTTCGTCAACCGCCCCGTTCACTCCAGTTCGTGTTTTAAATAATCTTAAAGCTGTAAACTCACCATTTATCGCTGTGAGCCACACAGATACTGATGCTGTTAAGAAGACGCATCTCTGTAGAGACGACAGAATCATTGTTGCCCTCCACAGAAATTTCTGCCCACTGCTACTGTTGGCTTTTTTTCCTCCAATTTTGTTCTGTCTGTCTGTCTGTCTCTCTTTGTCTGCGCTTGTCTTGCATCACATGATGCTTTCATTGAATAATAATTCGGAGTAAACAAAGATTCCTATGGTTACTGAGGCACATCGCTGGCTTCTTTCAGGTTGAAAACAAAGCTGTCAATAATTTTGGCGACATGTATAAACAGATAATATTATCTCATCATTAAGTGGAACTGTTTATTGTGATCGAAATAAAAACGCAGAATTTTAAAATATTTATACGTTTTACAGAGAATATTTTACTGTAAGAGCGTGAAACTAGAAGATGCGTAATTCCTAAACGTTTCAGAAATTCCACGTGCTCTCTGACACCCCTATGGTTTTTGTTTAATTTAGGCTCATTCCAATCAGTATTTATTTAAATGTCCAATTTTTAAATTCTTCCTGAAATTAGTTGCACATTTTGGCCATTTCTGTAAATAATTAAGTCTCTTATGTGGAATGTTTCACAAATCTAATGGGGATGCACCGTGATTTAGGTTACACCCTTTATTGTTTTCTTTGCCGTATTAAAGCCGCTGTACTGATACAGTGTCTCCAGGGAAATGCGAATGGCTCTCTTGCTCGTTCTTTACTATGATCCAGGATTTGGATCCGACGTAGCATCTTTAGGATTGAATCAAGTTTGATGTGAAGAGGAATTTTTTCAGAATATTGCTGAATTACCCCGGACGTTGGATGAGCAGTAGCAGAGGATACCATAAATACGCATTCAGTGGGCTGTGGCCAGTGGAGAGTATACGGAAAGCTACCATTCTTTTTACTGATTTTATCCAGCTTTCAGAACATTAAGGAACGTTTTTATTTTAAATACTGATATATAACTGAGCTTCCAAGGATTCCTTTAATGGCTGGATTTGCATCTGCATGCCGTTTTACAGAGTGCAATGTAAGATCTGAAGGGGAACAACTGTCGCCGTGTGGTTTTCTCCTTTTGGTAAATTATTTTGTTTACATTCAGTCGGTTTTTAAGTCAGAAATGCATCATTAACAGAGCGGTAGGTTCTGCAGAGTTCCTTTAATGGAAGATCCTGTGACACCTAGTTTATGCCGAGGTATGTTTAGGTGGTTCTCTTAGTAGTTGGTAAATTCTCCTGGCTTTGCTGTGTGAGGGAAATGAATGCTTGGGTCAGACTTTGTTCAGTTTAGAGATTTACTCCGATGTGATGAGAAGCGGAAGAAGACAGTACGCCATACCTTTGTTTGCAAAGAATACCATCTTTTATTCACATATTTCCGATCGTCAACCGGGGTGCTCACCTGGCAGGGGTCCACTAACTAATGGCATGAACCACTGGTTCCAATCCTCTGGCGACAGAAGCCGGAAGGTCGTATTTGAAGATGACATTTTATTTGGAAACTTTCGAGCGAAGCCGAATTTTTCTAGTTTCCTTTTTTTTTCGTTCTGATTAAAAAGCGGTTTTGTCGTGGCTATGACAGTCTCGTCTTATTTGGTTCAGCTGATCAGCCACAATGCGTTAATGTCCACTGCGGTAAGCGGCCAGCATTAAGGATAACACAGGGGAACAAATTTTAAATAATTTTCAGTTGCATGGAATATTTTAACAAATTTTGATAGAACTTTAGGCGCTGATTTCAAATCTGAAATTAGTTTTTCTCTACAAGCTTTAGTTTGCATGCAATTTGAGGTTAGTGAAATTTTACAATGTGAACTTACGTAAACCATATATAAGCATTTTCATGTCCATATAAATTTATAACTTTTTGTATTTTTATAATTAAATTATAATTTATCATTTGTTTCAGTTTAAACATGGCTTCTATTAAGAGAGATCATTGCAGAAACAAGCCTAATGCCTTCTGCTACATATGTGGATGCTACACACTAAATCGTCAAAAACGTAATGTATCCTCCTTTGTCAAGCGTGCTTACAAGGCATATTTTGAAGTTCATCTTGGTGACCAAGACAAGCAATGGGCGCCTCATGTTGTGTGTCACAATTGTGAAGAAATGCTTCGAGACTGGACCAAAGGAAAACCTAAAAGTCTACCTTTTGGAGTTCCGATGGTTTGGCGTGAACCAACCAATCATTTAACTGACTGTTATTTCTGCACGGTAAACACATCGGGAGTTGGAAAAAAAAAACCGACATAAAATTACGTATCCAAACATTCCCTCAGCTATTCGGCCTACTCCCCAATCTAGAGAAGTTCCTGTTCCAATATTTAAAGGCTTACCTTCATTAGACGATAAAGACATTGAAGATGATACAAACAAACAAATAGTAGTGACAGTGAAGTGGCAGAAAAATGTTCGTCGTCGGAGAATTGTTCTTCAGACTCTGAACCTTTTCCCACCCCTAAGCCTCTTCTGCAAGTTGAATTAAATGATTTAGTGCGAGATTTGGGCCTTTCAAAAAAAGCAGCAGAGGTTTTGGCATCAAGATTACAAAGTAGAAATCTTGTTGATCACTCTGTTAAAGTTTCATATTTTAGAAATCGTGACCAACTTTTTGTAGCTTTCTTTTCAGAAGACAAACATTTTGTTTACTGCCATGACATTCCAGGGCTTCTTAAAGAACTGGGTGTATCTTACTATAATCCTACCGAATGGAGACTCTTTTTGGACAGTTCAAAACGTAGTCTAAAGTGTGTTCTTTTACATAATGGCAATGTTTATGGAGCGGTACCTATCGGTCATTCTGTGCATTTGCGAGAAGACTATGATGATGTGAGAATAGTCATGGACTTATTAAAATATCATGAGCACAATTGGATCATTTGTGTGGACTTAAAAATAGTCAATTTTCTTCTTGGACAACAGAAAGGTTTTACCAAGTTTCCATGTTTCCTTTGTATGTGGGACAGCCGAGCACGAGACAAACATTGAGTCCAAAAGAACTGGCCTATCCGTGAAACTCTTAAAGCTGGCATGCCAAATATCATAAAAGAGCCAATTGTAAACAGAGATAAGATCATCTTTCCTCCTCTTCACATAAAATTAGGTTTGATAAAGCAATTGTTAAAGCCCTAAAAACCGAAGGTGAATGTTTTCAACACATCATCACAGCTTTACCAGGGTTATCATTTGAAAAAATCAAAGCAGGTGTGTTTGATGGCCCACAAATTAGAACACTATTTCGTGATAATCAGTTTGTTGCTAAGATGAATGCTTTGGAAAAAGCAGCATGGTTATCTTTTGTGGCAGTTGTTCAGAACTTTCTCGGAAACTATAAAGCGGAAAACTACTGTGATCTTGTGAACACAATGCTCCTCGCTTTTCGTGATCTCGAGTGCAACATGAGCATCAAGCTTCATTTTTTGAACAGCCACCTTGATAAATTCCCTGACAACCTGGGAGCTGTAAGTGACGAACAAGGAGAACGATTCCACCAAGACCTAAAGATCGTGGAAGAACGTTACCAAGGGCGCTGGAACAAAAGCATGATGGCTGACTACTGCTGGAGCATTAAACGAGATTGCCAAGATAAAGTGTACAAACGCAAAAGTTACAAACGCAAATTCCTTCCTGGATAAAATACACATTCAGATAAAAACTAATGAAAATATGGCACGATCAACACTAGATAATAATTTAATTTACTCATAAAATTTTTTAATTCTCTATCTTTTGCTTCAATAAATATTTTTAAATGACTTTTTTGCCGTTTAAAGATTAAAGTGAACAGAAGAATTTTGATTAATGTTGGAATTTGTTAAAATAACGAAAAATAAAAATGTCAAATTGCATGAAATCTGTAGCTTTCAGACAAAAACCGACTTTAAAATTAAAATCTACATATTCAAATTGACTAGAAAAAAGTATTGTTTTTAATGCAACAAAATGAGTGTTCCCCAGTGTAATTAACCTATTCCTCTCCAACCCTCGCTTGATTTTTAAAGAATTTTTTTAAAAAATAGACAACTTAACGACACTCGACACTATCAGAATTTAATGGCACAATGTTACAGAAATACCGGGGTAAAGAACTATGGCGTGGACGCGCAGGCCAGAACCGTCGCCGGCGTGAACTAGCGGCTTGATAAACAGTTCTACGTTCAACTGATGGATGGACTGAATGCATAGTCTGAGACTAACATGAAACTATTCATAATTGCTTATACAGCTGGAGATCGATTACTCTCTTTTTTTCTTTCTGATCAGATAAACTGGTGGGTTGGCACAGTCGCGGGTCCTGGAATAGCGCACGAAAATGGACTGAGTGCATCACACAGAAGGGTTTCGACTTGACATTTGGAACATCAACACTTCGGTTTCTGGTAGATTTTCTCTCTCCGTGTGCTGCTGGAAGGCCGCGGAGATTTCCCCATCACAATACCTAGAGGATTCAAGGGGAGGGAAGGATACGACACTCACCGTGGCTAAGCGACTACAGCTGGGGTACACCGTCTAGCAGATATACGTTCAAGAACTCAGCTACCAACGGTTATCAGCCAGTCCCTTACCATATACACTTTATTAGCCATAATGACGAGTTTTTCATTGTTAGCTGTTACAAAGTCACTCATGACTACCTTCTCCAGCAACTCTTGAAATTGTATTTGCCCCTTTTTTTTCTCTATATTTACCCAGTCGCCTTCTATATTACACCCAATATGTTCATAGAATATTTGGGGTAGGCAATGCTTAACTCCGAGAACCGATTCAGTTAAACATTGACAGCCGTCTTTTCGACATCGGCTCCATGATGTCCTCTTCCGGTACCGTGAGCTGGTTGGGAGTCGGGGTTGACTTTCGACGTTGGTATTTTTCCCTGTAAAATTTCTCCAATTCATTGTGTCGCTTGGCGCGGGCGTTTCGGTTTTCGTAGCTGTAGACGCTAGTCTACCGCTTCCGGCGCGCCTGCGCAGTGTTGACGTGAACTCCTTGAAAGCCAGCTCCGCGGAAACAGAAGAAGAGATCTTACTTAAGAGATATTAGGATTCGTTGTTCTCAGACCTGCCTAGAGTCACTATGAAACAAACTACCAAATTACCGTCATAAGTTCAATAGAATTTCAGAATGGATCGAATTTAGTACTTTTTAAAGAGCGACTCGTCTCATTCCATGAAACGATGATAGAGAAACAAAGCGAGTGTTGCTTCACGTGATACTTCGTGATGGCCTCTTGCCTGTGATGCAGTAGACAAGGTTACTCCCCTTTATTTAATAAAATAAAATTTTTTATTATTCAAAGACGTGGAGGAATCCATCGTAAATGTCACGAAACACATCTTGGATATTACAGATTTTTACTTTAGAAAAAATATTACGGGTTTGTTCTTTTTCCCCTCGCTTTTCCTTTCGAATTCTTTCTCTTCCGCTGTATCCGGTTTAATATTCTTTCCATTGCTGTAATTAAGAGGCTCATTTGATAAGATGGAGACGGAATTATCAACAAAGGGACTGATGAATCACTCCAAGACTAGAGCATCATTAAAGCTATTCTGTGAATGAAGAACCTGCCTTTCATCGACCTACAGTGCCGGACAAAAGAGTTGGGACACTTGCCGTGAAACTGATATTTGAGTTCTCTTGTTTTTACATTTGCATACAGATAGCCATCCTATTGTCCAACGTGCCTTTACAATGTGTAAAAATAACGAATGTCATATGTGTACCTATTGTTTGGGGAAAATATTTGAATTAGCATAGTCAAATTTGTACCGCGCCAAGAGTTGGGACAGTGAACAAAATCTGTGCATACATTTATTCCCCTCAATATATTCATTTTTAAAGGATCAAATGAATAGAATCGCATCATCTAAGACCATTTAAGATCATTTTTGCACCATGCCTGGCAAGACAACGTCCTCTGAAATCAGGGACTTGATAGTCGAGCACCACCAAGAAAATCTGTCTTGTCGGGAGATAGCTAATCGAATCAATCGCCCGAAAACAACTGTAAACCACATTCTGAAACAGTACAAGGAGACGGGAAACACGAAACTTAAAATGCGAATTGAAGACCGCGAAAATGTGACAACAAAATGGATCGACTCATTTGTCGAAAATCCAGGGTCAATCGTTTCCTGACATCGACGGCCATTCGAGCCTCCCTGAGTGGAGTGAATGTCTCCAGTCGCACTATTCAACGTCGTCTATGAGTGGGGAATCTCTTTGGACGAATCTCCCAGAAAAAGCTATTAATCAGCAACAAGAACAGGCGCATCCGCATAGCATTGGCTAAAGCACACAAAAACTGGAGCAAAGTTCAATGGGCTAGAGTTCTCTTTTCCGACGAAACGATGATCATGCGCTTTCACAGAGCTGGCCGAGTATATTTTCGACATTACCATGGCGAAAAATACAATATAAAGTGCATCCGACTGACGGTACAGGCTGAGTGGAGGATCGTTGATGGTCTGGGGGTGTATGAGGGCGGCGGGACCAGGCGCTCTCTAGTTGATCAGGGGCAGAGCGACAGCCCAGACCTACTACAATTTACTGAGGGATGTTGTCGTCGACTACATCGACGAGAACATGCCAGTCACAGCCATCTTCCAGCAAGACAATGCCCCGATCCATACCGCCAAAGTCGTCACTTCCCTCACCACCCAACTAGGAATGGATGTCATGCGCTGACCGCCCCAAAGTCCGGATTTCAACCCAATTGAAAATGCCTGGAAGCAACTGAAGGCCAAGATGTCCAAACACAAGAATCTCAACCAAAGACAAATTCTAGCAGGCCGTCGAGAGAAGCTGGCAGGAAATGGTCAATTCCGTCTGCCTTCTCTTGGTCGAATCCATGCCCCGTTGTTGTCGAGAAGTGATCGAAAATCACGGATATACCAGCCACTACCAGTCAATCGATCATTTCCTTACATTTGCTCGATTGTAATTTGGAATGTTTAAAAATATTTACAATTTTTCTCACTGTCCCAACTCTTTTGTCGCGGTACAAATCGGACATTGCCGATTGAAATATTTTTCCAGAGAATATTTAAACATATAGCACGTTTTGCTTTTATACATTGTGAAGACATCTTTTGTGCATATAATAAACAATGTGATGGGTATCTAAATGCGTTTATTAAAACTAGGGAGCTCAAATATCAATTCCACAGCAAGAGTCCCAACTCTCTTGTCCGGCACTGTAGACAAACTGTTATCTTCTCTTCATACAGGTAGATTGAGAATATTCCACCACACAATGTGTCGAGTGATTTGCCGTGTCAATTAATTTTAGAAAATACTTGAAGAAATATTGAAATAGATTTTAAAAACCTCATGGTGTATAGTCCGGTAGATTGTTGTCAATGAAGCAAGTTGACGGAAATCCCTTTATTACTGAGCCGATAAATTTACTTATCTTCTGAAAGGATACTTTATGGAAATGACTGCATTACGTGCAGTTATCCGTTACTTATTATCTCCCTTAGAAAGCGATTGCCTTATTTTTACTTAAACATATTATTGGAAATCATACCTGCTACATGTAACGTATTCGGTTCATGATTAAAGTCGGATTATCGTCAGTGTCTTCTCGTGTCATGCTATGATGATCTTTTACTTGGTAGCTTTAAGTGCCTTTAAGCGGAAATGTAAAATAACTCCTGAAATATACTGTAGTAATAATTTCTCCGTGAGTCCTCCCACGGCAGAAGAACCAAATATTATCGATAGATGAGATGATCTGGCTTGAAATGTCGGTTTTATTGTGTTTTGTCAAAATGTTAACTGGTGGATTTAAGAAGCGAAAATAACTGCGAGAGCGGATCGTGAGCTTTCGTAGTTATTAGGGATGACAGCTGGACTTCGATTTTCTACATTAGTTATTAGAATGCAAATATACCAATCAATTATTGAAAATTAAACTGTGAAGTAAACGATATTTAATTAAGAGGAACTCTACATTTCACGGAGATTTTAGCGCTTTTAGGGTAACCAAAGGGTTAAATTCCCAATCAGTGTCGAATATTTTGAAATTAGTTCAGCAAGATAACAAATATCTCTCAATATTTCCAATTAAACCAGTAAGGTCACGTGACCACCAAACAAATATCTGAAAAAAATTTAGTTAAATTTTTTATCGTTCCAATCGATGACGGTTTGTTATCGATAAATAAGAAAGGAAATATTAAATATTGAATTAAAAATTTTAATTTAACTGAAAATGATGCATAATAAATAGGCAGACAGAAAATATAAAGAAAGAAAATATTTTTAGATTCCTTTCGACATTTTAAAAAATTGAATCTTTATTTTGGAATAAATTCTCCGACAAATCATAGAAATGTGGATAACATTTTATTTCCGATTTTACAGATCAAATTCGGTGATTCACACGATAACGGGAATCAGTGATGAGCAGGAAAACGTTTTTACTAAGTTAATGAGTTGAAATCCTTGGTCTTTGCTAAATTTCAAGAGTAAATCTTTGTAATCATCGGTTAACTTCTGATGTGTCCTGTAAAATATTTGTGGTGAAATCTCTGTCTGTTTTTAGAAATAATATTTCTGAAAACCCTAACTTTAAACGGAAAATCCGACACTTTTTTTCTCAAAGAAACTCAGATATAAAAGTGTCACAATCGACGATATCCCATCTACAAGAATGGCGGCATTTAACATTCACACAGTTTTTAGCTTTTTAGTCTTTAGATGGTCATCTCCACAGACTTTCGCTAATAAGTTTATTTCTCCTGTCAACATAAACTCTGTCGTTCTTCTCATCCTTTATTCCAACATGAGCCGTAGAATAATAGTTTTCTAATAATAAAGGAAAGTGACCTTTAAACAGATGGATATTTCTAGAAATAATGCATTTTATTGTTCTACCCATACACTCCCACACACACACACACCTGTGACGTATTGAAATATAAAACATAACAACAGTAACAATAAAAATGCAACTAATTGATTTTATTGAAATTATTAAGATTTAAATCATATATATATATATCATTTTTAAATGTTGTGTAAGATCCAGCATGAGAAAAATCGTTAGATACCTTCAAGGTGAGAAGAGCGCAATATGAGAGACCAATCAGATGCCACAGTATTGTACAGTTTTGTTATTTAAGACCAGAACCCGACGTAGAATAACTTTCCACTCTCCTGGGTCCTTTCTCTGGAAGAATTCATTTACTCAAAGCGGACAAGGTCAAAATATCTGTTCTAGGTTTGATTTTAGTCTCAAAATAACGTTTTTTACTTTTGTATTTCATGGAAGTTATAAACAGCAATTTAACTTTACATGTATGAAAAAAAGAAAAAAGAGAAAAAAAAAAACATAGAAAACCTGTGCAATGATGTTTCAGCTGCTGAAAAATGATGTTTGTCCCCTAAAGAGACATCAGTCAATTTTCAGTAAATAATTGAAGAAACCGACAGTAAAGAAGAAAATAATAATTTTCGACTGTTCTCTTCATCTTTGTTATAGATGAGGCGCTATATGTTCAGCAACATCTCTCCAAAAATATTTTTTAAACTAAACTGTTATCTTCTTATTACTTATTGATAAATTTTGGACATATCACGTGTCTGATGGTACACGCTTATCAGAAAACAAATGCTTGAGTAAATCTTTTCTGTTATCCCATACAAAATGGCTTACAAGCAGTGTGCACACTACATGTGACCAAAAGATGTAAAAAAAAATGTTTCATTTTTTTCTTTCTTCTTTGTCTTGGATGAATTGATGAGTGTAGGCAGACAGATGAAAATCAAATCATCCCTTTCTTCTACTTTCCCCAATTTTCCTTTTAAAATCAGACTGATCCTCTTATTCTAGGTACCATTTATTCTAAATATAATTTAATTAACGCTTTTCATTATTTATATTTTTAAATAGAATTTTCTCTTACTATTCTGGATTTGCAGGAACGTACAAAGGCCATCTTCATCTCTTTTTGGTTTCGACGTCTGCCAGGTGAACGCCCTCAGCTTTGCACGCTTAGTCAGCCCCACTTCCGCTGACTTTCCGCGATCATGCTTCAACAAACACTTTCCCGCCAGGAAGGTAAAGGTAGTCTTCGTCTTCTGCACCCAAACCCACAACAGAATAAAGACATGGATTATCATTATTTATTCTTTATATTTCGAAATCCTCGAATAATTTCATCTGTCTCAATCAGGGGTGGAGAACGACCGTCCAGACGGGCAGTTGATGAATGCAATTTCATAAACTCATGAGATTATCAGTTGTTTTCTTAATGTACTGGGCTACAGGTTATTTCAATTCAATTAAATGTCAACCAACTCGGTATTGCAGCATCATCGTGCACATGAAATTTAATTCCTTGAATTGTATTGTGATTGGTTATTTTTCTCTGCGCTGCACCTGTACGTTACTCGACCCCCTCTAAAATTCCAGGGCAGCAGAATTAAGATGGCGACTGCAAAGAACAGAAAAGCTGATGCGGGATGCCGAGGACTGGTTTGAGAGAGCTGTTTTGGCAATGAACAAACTTGAGCTAACATTTGAAAAGTTAAGTAGCCTTACTACAGATGGAGCTCCAGCCATTGTTGGCTCGCAAAAGGGGTTAGTGGCATTTGTTAGAAATGAACTGATTCGTCTCAATCCTGATCCAAGTGATTTAATTGTATACCACTGCATCATACATCAAGAAACGGCTCGACAACGTGATGTAAACAGGAGCGTCATGCATAGATTTCATGAAAAGCAGAGGGATAACAGCCGCCAGTTTAAGGAGTTACTGGCTGACCATGACTCTCTCATTACGGAGATTTTGTTTATCACTGTGAACTGCGGTGGCAGAGTCGTGGCAACATGCTCATGCGGTTTTACGAACTGCGGGATGAAGTCAAGCAATACGTGGAGATGAAGGGATGACCTGTCGCGGAACTCAGCGATAGCAAGTGGCTCTGTGATCCAGCGTTCATGGTTGACATTACCAAGTACCTCTCAGAGCTGAAGGTCAAGCTGTAGCGTCCAACCAGCTTCTCGGCTCTCTGCTCCCAAACGTGAAATCATTTGAAGCTAAATAAAAGCTGTGGAAAGTGCAACTCGAAAGGAGTAACACTGTGCATTTCCCCACTCTGCAAGGACAAAAGCCTTCTACGACATCTGAATGTGCTGGTGAATGTGCGAAACTAATTCAGGCATTTAGTGGAAGATTTCAGGACGTGAGAAGTAGACAACAGGAGTTGAACATCTTTGCTACACCGTTCAATTTTGAACGAGCTGATGTGCGTGATAACCTACAACACGAAACAGTTCACCTGCAAAGCGATGATGAGCTCAAAGCTAGGTACAGCAGCCTCCCACAGCTTGAGTTCTATAGACGTTACGTAAGCGCTGATGATTTTCCCACTTTGAGGAGACATGCACTGAAATATGCATCTGCGTTCATAACGACTTACTGCTGCGGGCAGATCTTTTCAAAACTAACCCCCGCAAAGAGTCGACTGCGCTCCAGGCTGACCGACGCAAACCTGGAAAAGCAGTTGCCAGTAGCAACATCATCAAATCCAGCTGACATCACACGCGTCGCCAAAGATAAAGTAGTTACAGTAGTTACAGCCATCGCATTAGGGGAGAGTTAAATGTTTGACTTTAAGTTGATGATTTTGTATGGCCCGCGAATGATGTTATAGATATCCAAATGGCCCTGTTCACCACCCCTGCTCTAAGTGAACCGTGAAAATTTTAGCTTTCCTCATCTTCAAGTAGGACTGTGAAGAGAGAAAGGATCCCCTTGTTGTGATGCTTCATGGCCATCTTCAATGCCATGTAAAGACGGCCCAAACCTTCAAGCCGTTTGATGAAGGGCAGGAGAATTCTCACCACGTGATTTACGTCAGGGACTGGCCGGACCCACAAGATGGACAACCGCGGCCTCGCCATCACCAGCGAGCATTTGACGATACAGTGGAACAGCCACAAGCAGGAAAACACCGCCAAGATGTGTTAATATTCGATTTTCTCTCGACATTACTTTGCTCCTCTTTAAAACTGTGTGGCCACCCGGGAGCAGTAATCAGTCAGCAGTCAGTCACAGAGCAAATCATGGTAGCAGTTCCCTAACCACGTGAAGAAGGAGAGGCAAGCAGGTGTCCACCGCAGAAAGTTTCCCCTGAAACTCTTCATTTCCTGATGAGGAACACGATATTATTCACAACGACTGACCGCGATGTACGGGGAATGTGTTACAAGTACCGAGTATTATTTCACATGCTACATTAGAAAATTACACTTGTGTTTACTATGCGAAAGTGAATGTGATCGCTTAACTGTATTTAATGTTAGGATTTGTTACTCACATCCGTTCATAAAAGAGCTGACTGCGAGGGTGACGATATGAGATATTGTGGAATTTGCTATATGCACGATAAATAGCGGGATATTACGGCAATGTGTGCAATCTTCTAAACACTTTCTCTTTTTCAAGTTTATTCAGAAAAAAAGTTTTCTTTGTCTGTCTGCATTGAAAATTCTCTTTGTTTTGCTAAGTTGGCCATGGACGGGGTAAATTTCTGCCGTCTGCTTCTAATGTCTGAGATTTGACTTTTTTCTGCCTACTAATAGAACTGTCAACACCAAGCTGGAGATGTCTCCGTGACATCAGCAGCAAAGGAGATTTTGTTACAGTTTCTACTTACACAGCAAATGTTGCTAACTTTTAAGATAAATATTTTATAGTCATCTTCAAAATAGCATTGTTCGTGAATTTAAATTTACACTAAATATTTATGCTTTTAAATTTGTAATATCATCATAATGTGTACGTTTGTATTGAATTATCTGTATCTATTCATGTATGTATCTATCTGTCTGTGTGTGTGTGTGTGTGTGTGTGTGTGTGTGTGTCAGTTAGCTTGTATCCTTGTACCTATTACATACACATTATTTATTATGTACGTTTAAACATATCCATTTATGAATGCATGTGAATATACGAATGTATTACGCATGTTTGTATTTAACGGTGCGGGAGTGGAATTATCGTATTATTCATGTGTATGTATGCATGTATGTATGTATCCATGTCGTTATAAATATGTGTGCATGTATTTATGGATGTATATAAGAATCTGTGCATGCATCAATATATGTATGTAGTTTGATGTGTTTTATACCAGTAGACAGAACAACATAGAATTACGTCCATACCAAACTCTATCACTGCGATATGTCTGACCCCTTATCTGCTCACCTGGGCCTTTGAAAGCATAGATGAGTATGAAGAAGGTAAACGTATCAAATGTGAAACTTAAATGTAATATTTTTTTTATATTTTTATTCAATTTCTCTCCATTTATTTGATAAATGAATGTACAAACTATATAGTTAATGTTAATTATTCATATGAAGAAAGAGAAAGAAAACCAGTTTGATCCCGACATTTGAACACCTCATAAGGTCGTGTTGCCCATCTTAGATTAAACTAAATATCGTCCTTAATGAACAACTAGTAATATTATCAACATATCGAACGCAATATAAGAAATGCTAACGTGACTTCGCTAAATAATATGGATCACTTCCCTTTAAATCAAATGCTGCATTTTTATTGTGACACATCATTCGCAATGAATAATCAATGTTTCCATGACTTTTCCCTTCCGTAATTCTCGAGGTTTTGCTAGTCCCCTGTCCCCTATCCGGACCACGAGCCGATCGGGTGGGTGACGCAGGAAACTAGGGGTAGCTGGAAAGTGCTAGGTAAGCTTTGATTACGGCCTACCTACTGGATGATCCTAAAGTTGTTACTGGCTCTGTGATTCCGTGTAGACATGGGAGAAAAGCGAAGAACGAAGCTGAAGAAGGTCAGCCACAGTAAAACAGGCTGAGGGCTACTTGAAACGGCTATTTCCACTCGGGGTGAACTCGAGTACTCATGCTTTGTAGTCTCTTATGCTAGCACTCGAATACTGCGTCCCTCTGTCGCAGAATTATTAGATTAGATGAAATAGAATACAAATTTAACATCAACAGATCTCTGTGAATGTTGCTGCTGTGATCGGTGTTTGATGAGCTTCAACTTCCAATACCTTTGTTATTGGCTGTCAAAAGAGTAAATAAGACAATGCGGATGAGAATCGAAATTTATGGCGGCTGTGACTTTTGTGGATATTTATAATCGAAGTCGAACTCGTTTTACAAATTTAATCAATAATAGCTTTTATCTAGTGACTACTATCAAAATATTAGTTTTATTTTCAAAATTATTGCAGAATTAACATTAAAATTTATTTTCGAATTAAAAATTTTAAATTCCGTATTGTATAGAATAGAGGGAGAAATACACTGGATATCCAATTGGATCAATGTTTAAAACTGTCTTATTAACTTTTACAGAAAGAAGAATCAATCAGGTTTTCCTCTGTTGTTATATACGCGGATTCGACATCAGGGCAGAGAAGAAATGTAATGTAATTATTAAATAGACAGGTGAGTCAGGTAGTTAATAATTGGTAAGATTCGATAAAACGAAGAATAAATTAATCGTTTCTTTCTTAATAATATCAAAGTTGTAAAAATTTTATTACTTTACTTATTTTTATATGTGAAAACTTGTTTAAAACAAAAATTTTGAAAATATTTTTTATTCACATGCTTCTTTTAGTTTAATTGCTTCTTGGTGCACACTGAAACAGAGAGAGAGAGAGAGAGAGAGAGAGAGAGAGAGAGAGAGAGAGAGAGAGATCACTCGTCGCTAAGATGTCTAATTCTTTCTTTTCTTGTTCTATTCTACATTGTACCTTTATATGAAAATCCATAAAGTCTGAAGCTTGATCGTTTGTTCAGCCAAGATAAACGCAGATTCGTTGTTACTTATTCATTGCTAATGTAATTTCTCGATTTCACGGGATTCAATAGTACAAATACCTGCACCTTTATAAAGCCATCATTAAAGAAATAGTTTACAACCTGGAAGTAGATCGTTTCGATTTCAGACAGATTATTTAAAGTTTAATAAACATTATATTATCCATTGTTATTACTATAAAAGAGAACTACTAAAACTGATTGGTACCCTTAATTATACAGTAACTTAACAAAAAGGAAAACAAAAATGTAGTAAATGAGTTTTTTAGTTAATTATCACAATAAAATTTAATTAAAATTTCTATTTCTCTTTTTATAATTTTTTAAGCATAAATTTTAAAATTAATTTAGATTCATATTTTGAAGAGCTGAATGCAGATCACAGTGAGAGATTTCCACCTGATCCTGTGGTGGAAGAGTTAATTCAGTTGATGCTCACACACTGCACGGTTCAGTGAAAACAGTTTCCACAGACAAAACGGGTTATGTGTCTCATCTCCGAAAGCAGGCACCGTGAAAACAATCAAAGGTTGGTTGCCACTTGATCGTCGAGGGTTTACATCTTCATCCGAACCCATTACCTGTCTTTCTGCTCGACATAGAAAAAAAAATTAGTCCGCCTCTTTCCAGTGAAGAGAAGAATCATCCTAGGAGTGAAACACGACCGGATTTCATGTTATTCATAGAAAGGTGAGAGAATCTTGACGTTTTTGTCTCTCTGTCCTATTATTGCTAGTATATCCAGCTATTAAAGTGACATTTCGACGATAAATTCTTTACCCCATAATCAGGTGAGTACAAGTAATGATCGCTGAAGCCAAGGTTTATTAGCTGCTGTCGATCTATTAACTATTTTAATGTGGAAAATTTCTTTATTTCGAAACGTGTATTTTAAAGAGCAAAGACCGGATAATAAATATAAATAAGTTGTGATACTTTTTCAATTCTGTTTAAATGGTTTTCATGATGCTGTGTTCAAGCTGTCACTGCTCACAAGGTACCTATTTCGTTTTGTCAAGCAAATTGTCCATCGATTAGGAATCTTTACATCGAATTTATGAATCTTTTGGCATTAAAATTCCTGCTCAGCGGAATATCTACGTACTGTTGACAGGAACTTGCTGAAGTTTTCGCTTCAAATAAAGGCCTCCTATGAGGAGAACACAACCCTCGGCTCATGGGCAGTTTTTTTGAAATTTCAAAAAAATATGAATTTAAAAAAAAAATCTAATTAATTATGTAACTGCTGCAGCCAAGCTAACACTCGGATTGTGTCTGTATTCAGTAGTATTGCACATGCCGCCTCTCGTATTGACATTAGGAGAGTTAAATTGTAATTTTATGGATGTTGATCGTTAATTGTTGTGTAGTCTCTCAGCTAGCTCTGTAGCTATGAATGCTCGTAGTAAGCTACCTGCTGAACCACCACGCACCAAACCTCAGTACTCAGCGAGTATGAATATCTGGCCGGAGAACTGGCCAAGAATAAGTTATCATCGCTATGTTGGGTGGTACACAAATTTGGCGTGAAGCTGCCCCTTCTGTTCCAGGTGATTACGTTAATTTGATTACCTGTACAGATTGACTGTCGCCAATACAAGAGAAATTATCGTTGGTTCATAAAGTGACTATTTGTCGTAAAAACGTCTTTTATCCTAGTTTGGTAATCCAGATTACACTGAGCTGAGGAGGTGGAATCGTATTAATAACAATGAATATAATCGAAACGAGAGGCCAAGATAACGGAATAGTAACCGTATTTCTCGCAGTCTTATTGCCACCTGAGCTCCACCGGCACACCCCAATATTTTCAGTACTTCCTGTTTTACGTTGAATTCCCGTATGAGTTCAGAAATAAAACAACGAAAGCTCCAGGTGAACAAAGGTGAGCGAGTCCTCAGGCAGTTATCGATATTTGATGTAGATTTCGAGTGGCGAGAAAACCTCTCTAGAGAGGGACAGAGGAAAAATTTAATACCTGAAACATTAGTATTATCTACAATGACAACTATGTCTGAGCACTATCAATATGGAATGGTTCCGTCTGCCCCTCTCTCCCCATCCATCTCTAGCACTTTCCCTATCTCTCTCTACTTTTCTCTCCCAACCTATCTCAGTACGTCTCCATGCAAGTCGCGCCTTCGTCTTCTTCATTTTCTCTGAATTTTTCCTTTCACTCTCACTTTCTTTCTCTCATTATTACTTTTCTGTCTCGGTTTTTTCTTCTCATTCCCTTTTCCTGTCTCTTAGTCTCTCGATCTCTGTAGCTGTATCTCTCTCGTTCTTTCACTTTTTCATTTTCTTTCTCCTTATCTCTGTCTTCTGTTTCCCTTTCTACTTCTGACCGTCTCTTTCTCTCTCAATTTGTCACATTCTCTATTTCTGTCACTCTGTCTGTCTTTTTATATGAATCTTTTTTATTTATTAGTCTCTCTCTCTCTCTCTCTCTCACCTTTTTATCACCTTTATATCTATTTCTTTATCTCAGTTTGTCTGTATCTATGTTTTTATAACTTCCCATTTCTCTTTCTCTATGTGTTTCTTTATCTCGTTTACTCTCTCTTTTTCATTTTTATCCATCACTATCATTCAAGCCAGCATAATTTGCATCTGTTTATATCTCATGTTGACTGCTTAAATCTTTATTTAATTCTCTACTTTTTTTTGCTTTTTACTCAATTCCTCTCTCAGTCTGTATACTTCTTCCACTATTTCTTTTCTTTCACTTTATATATATCGTATTCGGCATATTTCTTTCTTTCATTTATCTTCATCCCTTCCCCTACCTCATTATTCACTAATCGCTCTCCCCATCTTTAAGACCTTCGCCATTTTTTCCTGCTCTCGCTAACTGTCAACATCGCCGCATCTTTTCTTTTTCGAATTTTCTATCCTTATGTATCTCTCCATCTTTAGTTGTGCTTGTCTTCATCATTAGTTTTCTACATCTGTCTAAATCAACCTATCTCAGTAGGTTTTTCCTTCCCTCCCTCATACACAGAGAACCTCAGAGAGACGAGAGAGAGAGAGAGAGAGAGAGAGAGAGAGAGAGAGGAGAGAGAGAGAGAGAGAGAGATCTGCATGTGGTTGTATGTAATGACGTGTGTCAACGGTAGCTACACCGAAAGCCCGGTTAACGATATGTAGATGGCTCAAACACATGGAAATGGTAGGAACAAGTGATACAAAAAAAGCAGGTAACGTTGGGTGCTTTAGGGTTTTCACCTTTCAGGCCACGTTTCCGTCATGGTCCTACACCAGCTTCCTGCAGAGCCTCACATTACACGCCGCACCGCCCTCTAGCGGCAGATTTCCCCTTTATCCAACGGTGTAGTAAATGCAGTTTATTGATATTTTGCTAGCATTAAGACTAGGAAAAAAGAAGAGAATTTTCAAGAAAATTTAAATATTAACTAGTTTTTCCACTTTTATTTAATTGAATTTACGGACTTCTAGAAATGTAGAACAATTTAAAGCCACTGGGAAAATTAATAGATTTTATATAAGATGGCAGTAAACTAGAGAACGCAGTTTCACCAAAGGATCTGGCGATAAATGACACAACGTGTGCATCATCACTTAGCCTCTACGTTTCTATGGCTACACTTGGACATATTAGCATTAATATTCCTATAATCAGACCTTTCTTCTAATTAACGTACTCTATAATGTTTATACCATCCTCATATTTCCTCGTATTGATGACCGCTTTTCTTCCCTGGTCCCTCCAATTTGATGCCATTATGTCTTCCTACCTCCTCGTGATTACTGAACTGAACCAATCTGATCCTTCAGGCAGCTGACTGGAGGAGTCGGATTCTTTAAAGGGGAGACTGTGGCCACAGAGACCGCGATATTCACAACTTTATAAAAGACTGTTGTTTGTATTTTAGTGGAATGAAATTCTGAGATTGGTAAACCGTCGTTATTTACTTTGTTACCTTTCCTCCGTTTAAAACAATAATGAACTGTCTGTTAGAAGTTCTGTGTTTGTTGTCCAGTTACACAGCAGTAACGTCTTCTGTTAATCATCTAAATATAAACTCTGAGATGGGCGATGAACCCAGTACAATGGCGGGCTTGTACCTGCAGACAGCGATCAGTTGACCTCGTTGATCATTTATCCTCTAGTGTTCCGAAGCGACATCAATCAAATAGTCGTAATTGATCTTTTATCACAAGAGTGTTCCTATAAATGATCGAAGCATGATAGAAGTCTTCTGACTATAACAATGTCTGGTTTTTAATCGATTGATCTGGAAACGGTCGCTCTTCTGTAGCTGCTCCACACTCCACTGATAATTACTTTATGTTTCTGAATAACATTCTCTTTTCTTGATTATCTGCGCCATTGCTAAATTTATCTTTAAGTTTCTTTAAATTTTCCGCAAAATTCCTTCATGTTTTTGTCAATTAATTACGATGTTTAAAACAGAAAATGCTTTAGTTTTTGATCATGTCTTAGGAAAGATCCACGTGTAAGAAACTAACCAGAAATACGAGTCTTACACTGTTAATATGCACGGTATTAACTACATTTTATCCCACTGATAACAGTTCAGTTCCGAAAACAAATCAGTAGGTAGATCAGCACCTGTCCTGCTTCGTCACAACTTCTTTGTTTACATTTCTGAAACTGAGACTGTTTCGTTTTTTAATTTTGCCTTTGGTCTGTATTAAACAATAGTGGACTTCTTATTAGTTTATCAAGACAGTTTCTCTTTATAGATAATTATATACAAATAGTATTCTATTTGATCTTTAAAACATCTCTCCGTCAGATTAGCCAATCTTGTAGCTAACAGTCCCCAGGTCTGCAGGTTACTGTCACAAATATTTGGGTATCTTTATCATCGTTCTTTTCTATAAGATCAATAACATCTTAGATGTTTATTAAGCAGTAGTTATTCTTCTGGTAAAAAGAGAAAATGAAAATAATTTTATATACTATTTTATTAATACAAATGATATTAAAATAACTAAACATCAAACCGAATTTCTATATCATTAGTAAAAGAAAAGGTTTGCATTAAATGATGCAGATAGTTAAAGATTAAATGTTCATAGATTTTTGCTGCTGATCATTTACATTTATTTTCTCTGACTTACCTGTTCATACCGTACATGGAGAAACTTTGTATTGATTTGTAAACCAAGTCAAGTTGTGTAATATATTGTAATCAGTATTGCTTTAATATTGAATATCATTATTCTTCTAGGTGCTTCATCAGTCAGTAATATCAGCTTGTTTTCAAATAACAGCAAAGTCAGCGGTATGAGACTGTTACCATGGCAAACCTTGCTTACAATAACAAATGTTCATTAAAACTGCGTGAGATAGTTGAAAGAAGGAGATGAGTGAGAGCAGCAACAGCAGCAGGTAGTCGGCTGAAAGATGCAGTAGATGGTAGGCAATAGTTCTTCAAGATGCTGGTGCATCTACAAAGAAATCTTTTCTTGGCAGCCGCTGCAATTGTTTGGCTAACAGAAGCAAATGGTGAGTTTACATTTACTAAAATTGTTTAAAATTACCAATTATATATCAACAAACTCTTTGATGGCTAACAACATCTTAACGTTAGATGTTTCTATGTAACGTTGTTGACTGCAGGATTAACATTAATTTAGTAAATCACAGAATTTTAGCCAGTTTATGAGCATAAACTCCTTGTGCTGGCGAACAATTTTTTTCTTTGGAGGAAAAGTATCATCCGTTTAATAACTAAAAAATATTATATTTTTGCTCCACAGATGACGATATCAGGGAGCTAGGGCCTTAACCTTGAAACATTATTCGTTTGGACGTTTGTTATAATTTACTTGTTGTACTGCTTATGTCCTTTGTGCCAGCACCTGGAATGAAAGATGGGTAACAAACAGGTCGACGCTGTATCACTGTTAACATAAAGATTAAGAGGATGATGATTTACGTAATAAATCTGTCTCCCCTTCAGTCATTACTCCCAGCTGTTATGATCCGGAGACAGTCAGCCTTTGATCGTCTGTTTAATCCCCTGACCCACAGGACTATTCACCGGATGCTCTACAATTTATTCTTTGACATGGCAACGAAACCGCGTCGATAACAACTGAGCAAAAACCGATAGCAACGTCCTTCTATGTTATCGTAGATTTATTAGGTCTAAAATAAAAGTTCCTTTAGTGCTATCTATTATAGAAAGGTAAGGATTAATAAAGGACTGGTCCCTTAGTTTGTTGTTCGTGTCGATTAGTAATTTCAAATTTAATATCTAGTATTTAGAATTTCTCAATTAAATGATAATTTTAGCTTTGAAACGCGAAATCATTTCATCTATTAACGCAAGATCCTTCATTAAAATCTTTAACTAAATTATAATTGCCTGCTGATTAACATTTCATTAATTATGTTTGACTGATGTGTGCTCTGTTGTTAGTAAAGAAGGTTTCCAACATTGGTAGAGTTATAGCTTTTCCAGTTTACTTATTTCATAAAGTTCACTGTTTATCCTCCAGACAACTGATATTTGAGGTTATTCTCCTCAGGTTTAGATGTTCCAGAAAATGGAATCTTTCTAAAATATGGTAAACGTGACGAGAATTTCGACAACAGGATTGGAAAGTCCGCCTTGTTCAAGATGAACGTCGGTCGGAGTCTTCTCTACTGTGCGGGGATGTGTCAGCGAGACGGCAGCTGTGTGTCCTTCTTCTATAACAAGAAGACTAAAGAGTGCCCAGGGACAGGGACGAACCTTGAAGACCACACCCATGTTCATGACTCTCCAGGAACAAAGTACTACAAGATGTATCAACGGAATGAAAAGTAATTATCTTTTATTTTTAAAATATTCACCAGAAAGTTGGAATAAAAATATCCAGCTTTTTTCTTTTTCTTACACCATATGTGCATATATATCACAGTTGTCCCTTAAAGAAAATTTGATTTGAAGGGTCCAAGAATTTTCACTTTGTGAATCCTGTTAGATAAAGAGACGAAAGTGGAATGGGGCTCAGATCTCGTAACATTAATGATATTTGATCTGATCCCTTTGCCTGATTTCTTCAGTGTATATTAGCTTAGCTTGTGGCTCGTTAATTACACAATATATATTCTTTAACAAATAAATTTGCGAAATTAACTTCATTATGAGTGGTATATCTTTTAGGTATGCTGCTAGCAAAGAAAACTGATGAAGAAATGCTTAAAATT